>RJWM01036329.1:0-18451 GCA_004363535.1 Dasyprocta punctata | reverse complement strand
AGCCAGATCTTGGAAACAACCCAAGTGCCCATCAATCAAAGAATGGATAAAAAAGATGTGGTATTTTTATACAATGGAGTACTACTCAGCTATTAAGAAAGATTGTATTGAGACTTTTATAAGTAAATGGTCACGACTTGAGACCATACTCATAAGCGAGATAAATCAAACCCACACGTGTAAATACCGTATTGTCTCCATAGTGTAAGAAATGGAAAATTATATATGATTCAAAATCTATAATAAATACTATGGAAGGGTAAAAAACAGCTCAAAGAGCAAAGATAATTGGGAAGGGAATAGGCGGAAAGAGAAAAGGCAAGAGGAAAAGATATAAACCTGTATATATGGATATGTAAGATAACTAAAAAGAACACTGCTGAATGTATTCGTTATTGAGAAAGAACAGTTAATACTCATATGGTTAGATCAATCTAGCATGTCTGTATCTGATAATGTAAGAAACCATTTTAAAGATAACGATGCGCAATACTGCAACCATTGTCAAGCTTCTATCTACCGGTTGTGTAAACCTGCAATGTTGTGTATTTACTCTAGTCATTTGCTTCTCTCTTTTGCTTGTTGTTTTTACTATATATGTCATCTTTTTTTGTTGTTGTTGTTGTTTTTGTTTGTTTTGTTTTTCTTCGCTCAAATAAAATTAAAAAAAAAGATATACATAGAAAGGTACAAATTCCCTATAATGAATGTGATCTTTATCTGTATCTACATTGTACCAATAAACTTAATTTTTAAAAAAGCAACAGTACAGGATGTTAATTAACATTCACTACAGAGTTACAAAGAAGCAGACTCTAAGTACTAAGCAAGACGTTTACATATGTATAGTTTATCTCACAGCAGTCTTGATCAAAAATAGTATATACCAAATGTCTTAGTCACTTTTCTCTCATCCCAAAATTAGGGAAGAAAAGGTTTATTTCTTACAGTTCTTGGAGGTTTCAGAACATAGTTCACTGCAAGACAGGGTGGCGTGGTGGGGCAGCCATTCATGGTGGCCACCAAACAGTAAGGCGCAAATGGGCAAGAGAGGAAAAACACCTTTTTCCCGCCCTTACACTGTATATTGGCTCCGCCCCTGGGCAGATGCAGCACTCACATTGCCAATCCCAGCGCTAGACAGCAAACCAGTCACCAACGCCAGGCTCAGCTGCATCCATGTCATGATTGCATGAGACTTGGTAGGGCCACAGGACCATAACCATAGCACCAAATAAATATAGATGGGAGAGAGAAAAAAGAACCACTCTGCCACCATTAAAGATTATTTCTAAGAAGTAATTTATGTGCCAACATGAAATTAAGACATGCCCAAGATTTTCCTTGACTTGTTAGGTAATGAGGGAACCAATAAGATGTCACAAATAGTATGAAAGAGAATTGAAGAATTTCTCATATTATATGTGGGCCACAGAATGCTGAAATGAATTTCCTTACCAGGTGCAAAACTAGCTAACACCCACAGAGCAATAATCAGCTGCATTTGCAGGGGAAATATTTCATGTTTTTATGAAAAAGAAATCACTTGCATTGCCATCTACATTATCAAACATCCATAGTTATAAAACAGTTCAAAGATAATGAAAAACAGAAAATCCAGAAAGATACAACAGATGCAATACCCAACTATATTCTTTTGTCTACTTCAATCTTTCACAATTTTCCCTGATAAAATATTTCAGAATAAAGAAAGAAGAAATGTAACTTCCGTTTTATTAAACAGTATCTCAGAGACGTGATTCAAGAAAAGGAGAGCAATGTTTTTTTGATGATTGACATTAACGTGTTAAAAACCATGGGTGATCTATGAAAAAAAATTGCTTAAGTATATCCTGTAAATTATATCATAAGACCAGAAAATTTCCAGTGTATCATCAGATAAAGTCATTTTTCTATAAATTTTGCATTTACAGAATTGAAGCAGCAGGAATTCTATTACCACAGGTAGAACCAGCACTCTGCTACCATTTTTTGAACCCCCATTCTCCCATTGCCAGCTTATGCTTCCTTCTGCCATTGCCCAATAAAGCAAATCGAGTCTATGTCTGCCTGTACATATCTGAGTCTGCCACACGCTGCTTTTCATTTGCCCGTTTTGCTGTATGTAACTCTCTGCTTCTTGCTTGCCATCTCTCCTTTTCTTTGTGCAGAGCTCATGCACTATGTAAATTCTAAAACTAGAGCTTAGTGCAAACGTGATTTACAGAGAAATCTCTTTAAAAGGAACTACTCAGAAATGTTCATCTACCAATTTAGTTAACAGCAGTATCGTTACCATACAGCCTGAAGTCGAGGCCTAAGATTTAAGACTACTTATTAATTCAAGGTCGTTGCCACCAGCTCACAGTTTGTTTTCATATATTTCCTTCGGTGGGTGAAGGATTATTCTTTATGTGATAGGTATTTCCCGATCCAAAGCTGAATGTTATATTCCCTATGTAGTATGTTAAATCTTTTGGAACTACTTAGTAGTTTTTGTCCAAAAATAATTAATGAGGGTCAGAAAGTATCTCCTCTGATATCAGAAGCATAGTGGACATGGTTAAGTACGGATGGAATTCAATGGGTTAGCACAAGTGTTCACCGTTTGGTTGGTCTACTCTGCATTGTGCTTGAGACACGGGAATTGTGTAGGTTTTAGAGAATCCCAGAATGATGGAAATATCTTCTGATTACCTAAAGATTACTACTGTCTTTGCTACAAAATACCTGACACACACAACTTGAAGAGAAAGAGGATTTTTTTTTATTGTTTAGAGGTGGTTTAAACATTCTATTTGAAAACACAGTATTCTCTATTAGTTTATAAGATCTATTTACAAAGTGTTATTCTACTACTTCTATTTTTAAATATATCAAGCATGCTACATATCTAGAATAGATTTTTCATACAAGAACTTGTCTACTATCATACAGCTCTGATAAATAAAATTGTACATATAGCAATGGTTGTAATCTGAGATATCTTCTAAGTACAGCCATTTTGGCTCCATTTCCTTCTCTCTGCTTCAACCCAGTGGACAAGTACAGGAATATGTAATGTTAGAGATGGCTGAATCCAAAATTCATTTATGGAGGACAAGCTTTTCTGTGTATTTCAACACAAAGTGTACAAAATGTGCTAACTTTGCTACTTTGTCATATACTGGCAAACTCCCACACTTAGGAACTACATGTTGCAAAATTTGGGTTTGTCCCTTATATACACTACATACACAGCAAAACAAAACCCACAAAACACAGGGAAAATGCCTTAAAATGTCCAAGTACAAATGTACTAACATAATACCTTTGGCAATTGCTTCCTTCCCACCTCTTCCAAACCACTGAGCAAGTACAGGCAGTACCATATTGCTCAAGAGATGGTTTAACCATTCCATTCTCAAAAGACACTATTTCATATGAACTTTAGCAAAAAGATGCTTACAAAGTATTATTTTACTGCCTCTACATTTAACATACATGGGGCACTTCTAAACAACTAGGTAAAACTAGATGTTTCAAGTAAGGACTCAACAAGGATTATTTTGGCTCGTAGTTTCAGTCCATTGTCTGCTGGCTCCAAGGTAGAGATGGGCTCGCAGAGGAAAAGGTGATCAATCCAGTCCAACCAAGAAGCACAGGTAGAAGAGAGGAGTGCAGGGGCAAGAATCCACCCTTCAGGTCCCAGCCCCAGGGATGACCTCCAGCCGGGCCCCACCTCCCGACAGCACAGTCACTGAATGTATTCATGGATTACTCCACGTGGGAGTAGAGTGCTCCCAGGATCCAACCACCGCCCAAACACATGAGACTTTTAGGGGACATTTTAGATCTAAATCCCAATTGCATAGTCTAGAAAGGGACTAACCATGGCCAGCACACTCCAGAAACTCTGATAGTTACACCCAAGTGACAGCATAAGGGCTTTCATCGCAATTGTTAGAGGGTTTCCTATCTAGAATTTGCTATGCTGATTTTTAAAAGACAAGGCCAAACTTTGTGCCAATGATTACATTAGGCTGTTGGCAACATGCGATTCACTCTGTGCTAGACGATAATAGATGCACAATGGAAAGAGGTTTTTCCCTATTTTACCACATTTTCCTCCTCAGTACAACAACTCCAGCTTGGTTTGTTGAAGTATATCCAGCTCTTTAAGCTAAAGATGCACTAAGTGTGTTGCAATTGTACTGAAATGTGCTTTATAGGGGAATTTTAAGTAAATATCCTAAATGAAAACAATGGTATTTTGAATAATTGAAAGCCTGGATTAGAAATAACAGGTACTGTAGCATTATTTTTATTACTATAAAATTTATATCCAAGATAATAGTACCAAAAAATAAGATAAACCAATATTCATTCAACTAACATTAAACTGAGTATTCATACAATACTATCTTCACTTAAAGAATCAACTAGGAAGGGAAACTTGAAAACTAATGAGAAAAATACCAAGGAAGGCAGCTAGGTTAGGGCATGATTGATTTTTCTCAGAAGTAATCTCTGACCTGGAAGGATGAATGAAAAGACCAAGAGGAAGAAAGACTTTTACAGATGTGTACAAGTGTATGGCATGTTGGAAGAATTATAATAGTTAGCTGTGTCATGAACCAAGGGCACTAGACAAAGAATAGAGAAAGGAAAGCCACACTAGAAAGAAATGTGCAATGCTCAGCATCAAAAGGACAAAGTCATGAAGGGCACTCTGTGTCAGGTTGAAGATTTTATTCCTAGTCTGTTGGTAACAGAAAGATACAAACAGTAGAATTATGGAGAATTGTCTCTAGAAATAAGGAAAAGATTTTAAGAAGTGATTGGGTTATGGTACCAAAGTCACAAGGTAATTATGTACAGAACAGTTGTGTTTTGATTCTCAACATCCAAAACCCTTTTGTTTTAATTTGGGAGAAAAGTCTGCTGCATGTGAAATGCAAAGGGCCATGTGTAACTGGACGGGTCATCCTGGCTTAGGAAACTGGATATTGCATCCAGGACTTTGAGCCTCAGGTGAGTATGTAAGTGTACACAGCTAAGAACTCACGCTCAGTGACTGTGGAAGGGGCCAGTGTCCCCAGCATTTAACTGAAGTATCATTTGGCCATGGGTTTTTTACTGATTTTCCTTTGCTGCATCTAGTTTCAATTCTCCAGCATCCTTGTTTCTGTGAACTACCCAAAATGTCTTTCTGTTGTTCCTTTTTTTTTTCTTTTTCTTTTTTTTTTTTTCTTTTATTTTTTTGTAGTCCTGAGGGCTAAATGCATGACCCCATGCAATGGAAGCAAACACTCTACCACTGAAGTACATCCCCAGCTGTATTAGTTAGCATTTCTGTTACTGGAATTTAGTATCCAACATCCATAGCTTAAAGGAGAATAGGTTTAATTTAGCTCATGGTTGTAGAGGATTTAGTCCATGGTATGTTGGCTCTAGTGCCAGAAATGTCACAGCAGAAGGGCCTGGGAAAGGAGAGCTCTATAGTTCATGGCAACCAGAAAGCAGAGCAGGTAAATGGTGAAAGGAATGGAGGAGCCAGGGGCCACACACAGGTATACCCTGAACTGGGCTTTACTAATCCCATGGGCAGCTCCCAAGCCAATCAGGTTGGGACAGGCAAGCCACGCCAGACCCAAAATCTGCTTATAGCCTTCTTTTAAGTTTACCTGAGCAGGGGATAGATTCTACTGCTTAGGCCTAGGGTCTTCTAGAAATATCCAGGATGAAAGTGCACTTTGGTTATGCTAACTGTAGAGCACTGGCTTCCTTACTGATAACGGTTCCAAAAGACTGATGAGGGCAGAAGCTACTCAATTGGAATAAAGATTTAATGATAAGTGAGGAAACAGATGCACAAATCTGATCATTTCTTCAAGTTGTTTGGCAATGAATGAAGATAGGTAAACAGAAATGGATGGAATTAAAGAAAGTTCTTTTTACTCTTTTTCCCAAAAAATAAATGTCTTAAGCATATTTGTAGGCTGAATAACACTCTGCTTAAAAAGACACATAGTTTAGAAAACGCGATGTTTGATTACATAAAATACCAAAGGAAGAGTTGGAAAATGAACAGAAGTCTCATAGGGAAAGTTTTGTCTCTAAAACATTTGAAACACAAATGAGGATAAAAACTTAGTGATTCAATGAGAGGGACTTTGAGAGTTTTAATATGTCATAGGGCCTATTTGATCTCTGAAATAGTATAAAAAAGCACAAGTGTCTCTCAAACAAAGAAGATGGCAAAAGCTTAGAAGCATTAGGGTTCAAGAAAAGATAAATACTTGCTAAGAATCTAAAGGGAATGTTTGCAAATCGCCACTTAGATTGAAAAATGAATATGTCACACCAATCAAAATCATTTTATAAATAATGTATCGACACTCTTCATGTAGTAATTTCCTAGGAAACCCTATGACATATAAAGAAATCCAGTGAAGTATTCTGCAAGAAAATAAGATAGTGCAGACCAAGCTTAATGATATCTGATCATCTAGCATCCTAAAAGATATAAAAACGAATAGATACAAAAATGGATAGAACACATATAACTTACTTCATATTTTTATTCACTCCAACAAACTAGAAAATTTCTACTTTTCCTTCAAGAATCTGTACAAATACAACCTCTTCTCTGAAGTCTTTCTTCATCCATAAAAGACAGAACTGATCCCTTATCTCTAATGTCTTTATAGCACTGTGTTCAAAAAAAATAATTATAATACTTATCATATGGTAGATCATTACCAAGTCTGCCTCCCATGATCCTGTGTGAATGAACTCCCTGGAGAAAGGAATTACATGCTATTCATTACTGAATCTCATGTAGAACAGCACCCACCTCATAATAATGGTTCAAACAATGCCATTTGAGTGGATTGATGGGTAGATTAATGGGCAGATGGATTTTTATTTAATACCATTTATCTTGGTGAAGTGATGGGCGAAATGACTAGTTCAGAGCTGCAGCCTGTGATGAGGATTCAGAGCCCAGGCTCTGCAGTGCACTGAAAAGAAGTCTGTAATGGCCCCGTAATTTTGTTCTCTGAATTTCTGGAAAATGCAATATTATATGTTCTATTTGTGTATGAAAAGGGAAATAAAATGCAACTTAAGTGAGGAATTTTAAGAAAGTGATGCTAACATCTTGAACAATAGCATTACATATTGCACAGAATATGATGGAATCTACTTCTGCTGCAATGATGCCTACTTTATGTTATAAATCATCTTCCATACAGTAGGAGATTCTGAATTTCTGCTAGAAATTCTGTTAGGAACTTTGGGACAGTATTTTGGTAAGATGAGTTGTATGTATGTTGTATGTTCCAAAGATTTGCCAAAAACTGTGTCTACATTCAAGCATACTGATTTTGCATAGGTTGTAGGCTAATATTTTGTGGAAGTTCCCAAAAATTTGAGAAAATATTGCAACATGCCCACTGTGATGGTTTAAAAAGGTGTTACTCTTTGGAGACTCTCACTTTCATAATCAAGAGTTTGAATATACCAACATGGTAGTTCATAAAATAAGCACATCTTTTTTTATGAACAATTATTTTAAATCTTTCAGTATAAAAAAGACTATGGAAAAGAATAAAAACAAATTGCTTAAAGTATGCTTACTCTGCACAACTCATAAAATAATGGAGATTTTGACAAGGTACACTTTTCTATATCTCACTAACACCTTGAATATCCTCTTGAATTAGAATTATTTACATGCTAACCACTCTCACCTGGTTTTGAGCTCCTTGAGGAAAACTAGGTCCTATTTATCTTTATCTCCTTCATGACTAACTCAATTCTGGCATTAAATACTTTTTTAAGTGAACAAATATCTATCAGGTATACACTCTCCATCAAGTAGAAAAAGATCAACATTGAATTTTTTTAAGTAGAGGAGTATTATATGAATCTTTATTAGACCTTCTAGTTGAGTACTAAATTATAATCTAACTTTTTATTATCACATTACAATTTCATCTTTTATTATGCCATTTTTCAACCTTTACATTTTATTTAAATGAGTGTCTGATCAAAATACGAGGAAATTTTAAAACTTCCAACTTGTCTTGATCAAAATGCTGAATACAGTTACAAAAGCATTACAAATGGCATATATTAGAAGAAAAACATTTCTATTTCATTTCTAGACTTAAACAACATAAAATTTTCAATCATAGAAGTATATACAATTACCACGTGATGGTGACTTAAGGACCTAAATAACAATTTTGGAGCAGTCATAAATATCACCATTTGAAACTATAACTAGGAAAAATAAATACAAAATGAAAGTGGTCAGCCATTTACAGAAACATATATCCCTTGAGGTTCTGCTTCATCTCTGCACCTGGCCTAAAGCTCCCTAAAGAGTAGACACTACAATGCGCACTCAAAAAACACAGCGTGGGCCATGACCAATGTAGATTGAGCTGGAGAATTTCTAATGCAGAATGTAATAAAGTAGGGCTCAGGTTGAACTGCCTCTCTCTCCCGAGACCAGATAGTGTACCAGGTCCCCACTGAGCTTACCCTGCTCCAGCTGAACTGGCGAGGGGACACTTCTAGATCTACAAAGCTTGGGAATGCATTCTGGGTCCATGGAGCACCTCCATACCTTCAGATGTCAGAAAGCTCACCTAAAACTGCACAAACCTCTCTCTTACCATCTCCACTTCAACAGGTTACAGAGCGGCCGCCTTACCGGGTCAGGAGAAATGACCTCCTGAGAAAATAGCTACATGTTGCTGAGAAAAGCCTGCCTTCTCCACCCACCACCACTCCATCCAGCAAGAGGGCATGGGAACCTACATTCTCCACTTAACACATTCGGAGTAAAAACTGTTGCTGGGAATTGAGCTTCTAAAATGACAGTAACCAATGCCATGGTGGGAGTGTACCTTGAGAGTTCCCCAAGAGTCCATTGTGACTGAAGGATTGGCCCTTGAGGTGACATTCCTAGGTAGTGGTAGGCACAGTAAAATGTCGGGCAGAGTACAAGACCATCAGGTCATTAGCATTGTGCCCTCAGAAGATAATTCTCCAGAATTCCTTGGTGGTTCTCATGAGAAGGTTGTAGCAAAGCCTGCGTTTGATCCACCCAGCCCACCCTCTGTTTTCTAATTCATGGTGCTTCCTCCAGCACATGTTACTGCCCTGGCTGTCCATCATGATGTCACACAGCCAAGAATTAAACCACAGCCAGAGTCCTGACCTTGAACCTCTGAAACCTCTCCTTGACAAGTCGCCTCTATTGTGGATTTCATAACAGTGACAAAAAGCTAATACAGCAAATGGCAAAGGAATTCATTTCCTCCAAAATCCTGTGTATTTTTGCTATTGGAAACAGTATGTTTTGAGAACTGAGTAACCAGAAACCCTCAGGATCTGAATATTTCCAAGTCCATGTCGACCCTAATGAAAATAATTTCTGACTTGCCAAACCTAGATCTCTATGAGTACAACATGCAGCCTTGTTACCTCTCTCCATAATTTTTTGATCTGTGGGACAGATTGTAACCAGCTCCAGTATGCAGCCGACTAACCACATTTCATAATTTTATCCTATGACTCATTCTAGCAACAAAATGGTTGCCTCCAGACGAATGAAACAGTTTTGGATTCAGGCAAACAGAAGCGATGCAGCTTCCAAGCTACACATTCTGTTGGGTATAGAAGCAAACAAGTTCTTTTTCAAGGGGTCCTGCAATGAAAGAGGCTGGAGGGGGTCCTTAGAGATGCTTAAGAAACTGCAGAGCCATCTGTTCTGGTTGATGCCCAAGGAATTACTAAATGCCAGTAGAGGGTTACACTAGACGACTTTCAAGTTGGCTTCGAATCCGAAATCTGCTGTAAAAGATTACATGGAATGCAATCAATATAAGTGCCATTTAAAATTTCTTTTCTTCAAGATAAATATCTACATCAACTTAACTTACAAGGTGACAAATTATATCGGTCAACCCAGCTGAAGGGGGGTGGTAATCTGAAAAACAATGCCTGAGACAAGATTTCCTTCCAAGAGAGGTGGTGGGAATGCTTCTGACATGCACGGATCTGCTTCCTAAAGCAGAAATGGCAATTCTCCTCAGGAAACGCTGGCACTGATGTTTCCTGCTCTTTAAAAATAACATAAATGTGTAGGAGTCTTTCTTCTTTATGAAACTAATGTTTTATTGTTAGATCTCCTTGGAGAAATATAATTTTTCACCAATTTAACTGGCATCTGAAATGTTTTTTTATCTTAACAAGAGAAGCAATACTACCATCATGTGGCAAAAGAGATTAAATTTTTTAGTCATCCAAAAATAATTTAAATTCACAAATTAAGATTCTACACAAACATACATTCATTTCTGTGTCATTTGGACAATACTCATGCCCCTCATTAAATTATTTTCAACTTAGCCAATATTGTAACAGCAGCAAAATTTCTGTGAGAAAGGAAAACTGTGGTTAGTTTTTCCCTTTGAAATTACTGATAATGGTGGCTTCTTGCTTCCTTGTCCAATACCAGCAAAACAAAAGAAAAATGAAAAAGCCCAGAAAAGAATCACTGACCTTACTACAATGCAAACAAATAAGCAAGTAGGCAAAGGCCTTTAGAAAGATAAGCGGAAACTAAAAGCTAGAATTGTAAATGTTACAAGATACTTACACAGGCAGTTATTGATCTTAACAATCCTCTTGTGTAGTCATTAATATTCCCCATTTAATCTTGGGGAAACTGAGATGCAGAGACAATAACTAATTTGTTCCCAAAATGAGAGTTGAGCTCACCTATCACTTACTTTATTGGGATTTTTATGAGGGAACTAAGGAAAAATTAGGCCTTTTCTTCTCTAGCCCAACTAATACTTTCCAATAATTTCTATGCAACATTTAATCTTACTGTATTATAATAATATTATATTCAATTGAAAGTAGAATTCATAAACTTGGTGATGTTCATTCATTTATTCAGTATCTATTATCCAAATAGTATCTATTCACAATGAAAGTGCAGAGTGACAATCCAGATACAGCCTTCTCTTCATAATTTGTCTGTAGATCCCTTTTTGTTTCCTAAGTATGTGATCAAATTGGCTGAATATAGTGATTTAAACTTTTTCTACATATTTAAATGTTATTCTTTGAAGCCACTTACTAAAATGATTAAAATGTTGAGCTAAAATGATGATATTAGGTATACAAATCTTATTTTATATTTTAGGGGGAATTCTTTTAGAGATGATGTTTGGTGTAAATTTTTGTGGGTCCCTCATCAGGTTAAGGAAGCACTCATTTCCATTTTGTTTCTAAGCAACCTAAAAGATATATTGAGTTAACAGTGAAATATCTTCTATTCTATCTTGAAATGATTATATCACACATCCTTTAAATTACAATTAAAGTGAAATACATTAATTTTTTATTCCTATACCAATGTCACATTCCTTGAATAAATCCAATCCATAATGGATCGCCTTGTGCTGCATTCTACTCGTTAAAATTTACTTACATATTTTTCCTTTTTTTCTCATTTTTAAATCAGAATATTATTAGACTCATGAAATAAGCTAGGCATCATTAATATTTCTTAGAGTAATAGTATGCTTCTCAATTTTGTTGTAGATGTGACAATTGTTTTCATAGGTATTTGAAACCAAATAGTAGGAACATGTGTGTTCAATATTTTATATTGTCACACAGAAGAGAAAGTTTAATCAAAGCATAATGATTATTTTTCCCCAGTAATGCTTTTTTTTAAAGCCTCCTTTGCCTGCTATTTAAGTAACAGACTCTTTATCTGAAATTTTTTTGATGCAAACATTCAAGACACATTAGATAAGAAATTCCAAAGTAAAATTCACACCAAAATCTAGAGTTTAAAATGATGGGTTTGAGAATTTGTTTCACATATTTAAAAAGCATTTGTTCACAAAACAGATAAAAATACATCAAAACTGACAACTCGGTGGAATTTAATAGGATGGTTTTGAAGCTATTCAATATACTACTAGGAGTCAACCCTCCCACTACCACCACAGGCAGAAAGGGTGTATTGAAAACACGTCTCTGAATCTTTCTCATTTCTACATGTCTAGCATTAAAAGCCTATTTGCTTCATGGCTGACCTTTCAGGAATATATGGCCAGAAAAGAGAAACAGAGACTCACTATACAGCAAATTTATTTATACTTATGCATGAAAAGATAGAGACATCTTTCCTGGAAACATTATAGACTACTAAAGACAGAGATGCTTCCCTTCTTTCTCTAGCAATATTTTCTTATAGTCTCAGTTAATAAAGATAATGTCTCTCCTCAGTGGGCATGATACACAGTTTTACCAGAAGTCCCTGAGAAAACTTGAGGTCTCTAAGGATCAGTGCTCTTCAGTTTCGATGTAGACAAAAGGAGTTGAAGAACCCACCCAAATCTACTTCCAGATGACTTCTTGGAGACTTAGAGACCATGACCCTCAGGCTTCCTGCTGTGCTGTAGGTAATAAACACTCAGTCTGTTTGGTCTCATTGCTTCCTGTTCAGCCAGAACTATGGAAATCTGGCGAGAGCAGCTGGCATCTGTCATGGCTCTGCTATTTTGGAAGGAAACCAGCTCTGAACTGTTGAGGAACTTCAAATTTGATAAAACCAAAGGAGTCTGCAGACACATTACTCACTTGTCTCCTTCAAAAGCTATCCCAAGTCCTGACATATTTTGAAAAATTCATGATTGGAGTGTCAGAATGGCATCATTCCCTAGCTAAGAGAGCTTATTGATAGGATAAGAGGACCCTAAGAAAAGACTGTAGAAAGCATTGTCAGGGTCACATGAGGAAAGGAATCACCCAAATGGTACCACTGCACCTTCAGAATATTACAGCTTGGTGGAGAAAACAGACAAGTTTCAAAGAAGCAATGAAAAGTTTCCGCAAGAGAAACACTCAGCTCTCAGTATCCATCAGGCCTAAAGAACTAAGTCATAACAAAAATAAGTGAAATAAAAAATTTGATATCTCTTTTTCTCCTCTCTCACTACAATATGCCTTCTGATTGAAAGACTCCCAAATTATAATTAATTTTTAAATGAATATGGAAGTGTTTATTAATATTTGTAATGGAATAAGTTTTAAAACCAGTATAATCATGAAATGACTTCCTAATAATAAGGATAGAAGTCAGGAGGCCTAGAATTTCTTTGGGTAGCCCTGAGCAAATTAAAAAAATAGTGGGTCACAAAACGAAAGTTGTTTTATTGTCTCCATAAATTGTAATTGTTCACTGTAGTCACTGTGTTTAAAAATGAAATTAATTATATTTTAGTTTGTATTTGTCTGCTATAACTTCTTTCTCACTTTTTCACTGTAATCTGAAAACCTTTGTCTTTTAACTAAGTAACTGAATACATTGACATTTATTGTTTTGTCTAGTTTGTGTTTTCTATACGATTTTATATTTTTTTCTGATGTGTTCTTTTGGGTTGTTTGAAGTTGTTTTTTCAATTTTTGATTTTTTATTCATTCTATTTTACCCTTTGTACTAGTTTTGAAGTTACATTAAACATTCCACTTAAATGATTTGAAAATTCAAAATTTTAACAACAAAATATAAAATTTAAGAAAGACATCATATAAACTTACAATTGTTTAACTATAGCCATTAATTCTTATTGTCAGATTAATTATGATTGTTTTACATGTAATTACTCTTTCTTCTCCTTTGCCCTGCTTTAATGATTTCTTCATGTTTTACTGTGCTTATGTCCTTCAGAGACATTACTCTATTAACTCATCCACTTTATTTCTAATATCAGATATTCAATTCTCCACTTAAAGAAGCTTGTCTAACTTTTTTCTCAAATATGACGAATTCATTTTATAGCTTCTTATTTGGGTAAGTTCAAAAATATATATTACATTTACATTTGAATAATATTTTGGCCACTATGTAAGTCTAGGATCACAAATTATTTACTTGAGGATTTTCAAAAAATACTTACCAATTGTTTTCTAGCATTGAATGCTATTGTGAAGTCTATAGGCAGCTTGATACATTTTGACATTTTTTAACTTAATCTCTTACATCATTATCTTTGAAGTATACAAAATATTAAAGAAACTGAAATAACTGTTTCCTTATTTAAAAATTGTAAACTCACTGAATATTGTAAGCAAAACTATCAACCTATTTTAGGGATCATCACCTATGTAGAATAAAATATGTAACAAAAATAGCACAAAGGAAATGAGAATACACTACTGTAAGTGTCTTGTACTATTCATGATGTGATATAATATTGGAAGGCAAATTGTGATAAATTAAAAGTTCAAAAGTTAAATTCTCGAACAGAGACAAAAAAGCACATTTATTAAAGTGATAATGGAGAAAAAATTGAATATTTAAATATATTCAACCTAAACAAAGACAGAAAATGAGGGGAAAAGAACAAAGAAGAAAGTGCCACAAAATGAAAATAATTAGCATAATTACTAGACTTAAATCCAAATTTACTGAAATTTACACTAAATATTAGCAGTTTAAATATGCCAATTAAAATGCAGAGATTGTACCAGGGGCCTCACCAGGAGGTGATCCCTGCCTGGAAATCAGCACCATGGGCAAGCTGCTGCCAGAGTGGAGACAGTCACACCCAATCCTCTCTCTGTGAGTCTGTGCCATTTGTTGACTGCAGGGGTTGAGAGGAGAGATCCTGACCTCACCAGGAAGTGATCCCTGCCAGGAAACCATATTATTTTCATTGTTTTTTGGGATGAGTTTTATTCTCTTTTGTTTTGTTGGATTATGTTAAATCTGATGACATAAGCAACTGTTTGAAAGATAACAAGACACATTATGGTAGCCATTTTGAATTTGCTAGTGGGTTGTTTTGAAGTCCTTTAATGCGTTCACTGTTTTGGATTTATTGTTTTTATTCTATTCTGTTATGCTCTATTTTTACTATGTCTGAAAGTATCTGCAGCTATTTTGAAGACAACAAAAGGCATTATGGTAACTATTGTTGGTTTCGTAAGGTTTTGAAGTCCTGTATCACATAAGCTGGTTTATTTTTTATTGGTTTTACTCTGTTTTATTTTCCTTGGTTTTATTCTCTTTAAAATAAAATTTAAAAATACAAAGATTTAAAGATTCAAATCCTCATATAGATGGATTTTTAGTGAAATTTTGTCTTGGGTTATGGTATGACTTTTATTTTTACTGATTCAGGTCTCTTAGTTCTAAGAATCTTTCTTAAAATAGAAATTTTTTTCACATTCTCAACTCTGTTGTTCAGTGATTGAAAATTGTTTTGTTTCTTTTCCATACCTACACATTTTACACTAACCCTGTATTATGTTTTGCTGATGTGGCAGTAAATTACAACAAATTACATGGCTTAAACAGGATGCATTTATTCTCTTACACCCCTAGAGGAAAGAAGGCTGAAATGGATTTCCTTGGTCCTGCAGAAGAATGAGGGGATAATCCATGTCTAGTCCTGTGTTTATCATATCCTTTGGCCTTGGTCCTTTCCACCACAAAGTCAACAGTGCATCATCTGTAAATGTTTCTCTGCCTGGTCTCCTTTTCTTCTCCTTTTCTGACTCTCTAGTCAAAGACCTCTCTTCCCTCTTTTATCAAAATCCTTCTTGCCTCATTTAAGAACCACCAGGATAATCTCCCATCTCAAATTTCTTAACTTACTCACATTTGCAGAGTGACTTCTGCAGTATGAGGTACCTTCACTGGTTCAGGTGTTAGGATCTGGATGTCTTTGGGGCCCTTATTCAGCAGACAGTGAGTACCTTTTGAGAGGGTCGAGACGCCCGCCGCGTGGAGGAAGACACCAACAGATGCCTTCTCATGCAATCAGCATAGGGTCTTTATTATCCAAGCATGCGTGGGGCTCACTGAACACACAGGAACAGAGAGCCCTGAATTGAACCTGAGCAGGGCTTATAAGCTATAGAACAAAGGGAGGAGGGGTCTTTGCAAGCGTGGTTACAGAAGCAGATGGCATTGGTTAGTTTAAATGGCTTTTTTACATTTATTGGAGAAAGTAACCATAGGAAGGTCTGAGGTTGGGGGCAGTTTTTATCTCGTAACCCAGTTTCCCTGTCAGCTCTGTCCTTGGGCAGTCTATAAACTGTAACAGCTCAATTCCCAGAGTAAGGGGGTG
This sequence comes from Dasyprocta punctata, assembly GCA_004363535.1. Classification (NCBI taxonomy): domain Eukaryota; kingdom Metazoa; phylum Chordata; class Mammalia; order Rodentia; family Dasyproctidae; genus Dasyprocta; species Dasyprocta punctata. Next base: position 2,288 of record RJWM01036329.1, on the reverse strand, counting down.
GGGGGTGTGAGCGAACAGTACAAACCATGCATTGTATTAATAACAGGGAAAATCCTCCTGACACTTTCAGTTACTTGTTAACATACGTTTCATTTTGTTGCTTCTCCCAGTTGTTCTGTGTTTTTTGGCAATTTCTACTTTCTTCATTTCAGGGATCATTTTATTTTTCTTGTTAACTCTGAGCTCAAGGAATTTTTAATTTGTACAATATTTTAAACCAACAACATGGTGATTTTAAAACAATAGATCCTAATTTCCTTTCCTTTGAATGTGGATAATATTGTTTTGAGTTACTAAATTTTAGAGAAATTTGTTTTGCACCCACAGATATCTAATGTTTGGGTGTTACATGTTATAAATTGAGAAACACAGCAATGATGTGAACATCCCAGGTCATCACCAACTTAAAACAAGAACACTTCCAACACCATTGCATCAGAGGAACTCACAGTCCTGTCAATTACTGGGCCTCATCTGTTGGCCATTGTAGGGAGCCACTGAAGCCGGAGATGGATCACATGTGTGGGGCTAAAGCAAGGCCAGCCCTGAAACCACAGAGAGCCCAAAACAAGCCACATAAACAAGCTGTTCCAGCTCCAAGAAGGCCAGGGGCCCAGGGCAGCCAGGAAAACAAGTTGCTAGGCAGCAGGGTTGAAATTGACATTCTTCTTCTGGAGTGTACCAAGTGTATAAACAAACCTGCTACAGTGGCTGAGCAGTTCCTTTCCTCCCATCAGGAGAGTAAGGGCTCCACCTGACCTCAGCTTTCCTCTCTTTTCTTTATTTTCCCATTCTCTCAACACCCTTCCCCCTGGAACATCTAGAGCTGCAGCCAGATGCAACAGGTCATTTTCTTAAAATACTGCACACCTGCAAGATTCCTCTTTTAAATTCGCTTCATGTTATTTTCCTCTGAATCCTGGAAATGTACTTCATTATACCCAACTGTCCTATTGGTCTTATCCATGTATTAAGGATAGAGTGTTAAAAGCTGCTTTCCTGAAACATTGCACTTTCTAATTTCCTTTTGCCTCATCTTATCACCAGCCACTAACCATGCCTTTGTGGACTTTTGCTTTCTCATTATTTTATTGATTTTTACTGAAGACTACCATGAGAAACAGTAAGTGAAGAAACACCCACGTTTCTCATAATTATTCTTAATCTCATATTCTATTATGTAATTTAATGCACCTTACCCCAGAGAGTTACACTCATAAATTTGTCCTAGGGTTCGAGGCTGGAGGAAGAAAAATGGATTTCTGATGAAGTGTATACGTACATAACGTTGTCTCAGAATTATCTAGTTCAGAGTTTATCACAATGGGTTCTGTCTGCATATGTGTATTTTATCATCACATGAATGTCAAACAGAAGTTTTATGGTAAATGTTATAGAAAAAAATTATGGAAGAATTGAGTCTTCAAAAAAGAAAGTAAAGGACTGAGGATTTAACTCAGTGGCACAAGCGCCTGCCTGGCAAATGTGAGGTCATGAGTTCAATCCCCAGTACCAAAAAAAAAAAAAAGAGAAGGAGGGAAATTAAAGATTCCTGTCATTAACCAAGACTACATTTTTCCAGAATAATACTGTTTATAACAATATACAAACCTTTTCTCAATTTAATTTTTTGGCAATAAACATGATATGAAAATTTATTCCCAAATCTGTACATTATGCTTCCAGTTCTTCTTTTTGGTATTGTTCAGGTACTCTCAAATAATGCTACATAACAGTTGCCTTAGTATGCCCTATTGAAGGTGTGGAGGATAGGAGAAGAAAAAATGTAATATAAAAAGAGATAGGTATAGTCGTGCCAACCTCAGAAGAACCTGCTTCTTAGTAGCCAATAATATCCCCACATTGTAAACAACTATCATGTGCTTCTTTTGTTGTTACAATTGTACTTAACTTATACAATCATTTTTCTAATGTTAGAAGATTGATAAATATAAGGTGTACTTATTTTATAAATTTTATTTCTGTTTTGTTTAAGGAACATTATAAAGCAGATAACTACTATATCTAAAACATTTTTGAATATATTTTTCTTTTTCTCCAAAATGATATTTATCATTTTCCCTCTGCCAAGCTGCTAAGAAGGTCAGTACAAAATTTTATCACTAATTGCTATTCCATCACCAATAATTTTCATTTTTTTTCTTCCTTTCTTATATATAAAACTATTTCTTGACCGACCCTGGAGGAGAACCAGAATGGGCCCACTTGGGCCACAACCCGCTGGGCCTGCGCAGCGCTGGCTCACATCAAGAGAGAACTGATACGCC
>RJWM01036328.1:0-10458 GCA_004363535.1 Dasyprocta punctata | reverse complement strand
CTCTTTAAAGTAACTGCCCATACCATCAGGCCTAATATAATCAAGCAAAATACTTCAGAATAAAGCCAATAAAAAATAAAGCAGTGGTCACAGAAAAGAGAAAAAGCTAAAGGGACCAACAAATAACAAATGTGATACTGTAACATTATAGGTTTACAAAATGAGGTGGTTGGAGTTTGACAGTAGTTGTAACACTGTATATCGTTACCTTCAAGGGGGTTATTCAGATTGACAGATATAGACATGTAAAATTGATCCAATCATATGAGTATCAACTGTTCTCTTTCAATAGTTAATGCATTTAGTAGTATAGTCATTTTGACCATCTTATGTATACCTACAAATAAATTTGTGTCTTTTTCCTTTTCCCTTCCTTCCTTCCTCCTTTCCCCTTGTAATACCTCTTGTTATCTTCAAAATAACTGCCCATACCATCAGGCCTAATATAATCAAACAATATAGTACTGAATGAAACCAATAACAAATAAAACAATGGAAGCAATACATAGTAATACAACATTGATTTCTATAATGCCTCATATTATCTTCTAAGCAGTTGCTTATATCACCTGTTATAATACAATCAAACAGACCAAAATAGGTTAAAATCACTCAAAACAGAACAATGAAAGCAATACAGGGTTTCAAAACAAGGTGATTAAATATCAATAAAGGCTATCTTAGTATATTTTGTTATCTTTGGAATAGCTATCTATGTCATCATATATAATAAAATTAGATGGGTCAAGCTAGAATAAGAACTATACAGCTCATTGAAGACATTACTGGATTCAAATCCTGATGATGGATTATTCAATTGTCTGACCCACTTGGTGATATCCCTCTGCTGCTGTTTCTGGAGCTGTGGACTTTTTTTATCTCTGTCTAAAATGTCCTTCAGTATTCTTTGTAGGGTTGGCTTGGTTGTCATAAATTCCTTTAGTTGTTCCTTGTCATGGAAGTATCTTGTTTCTCCATTGATTTTTAAAGGTAGTTTTGCAGGGTACATCAATCTGGGCTGGAAGTTGTTTTCTTTTAGGGCTTGAAATACTTCACTCCAAGCTCTTCTTGACCTGATGTGTTTAGAAGTCTGTCGTGATTCTGGTGGGTTTTCCTTTGTAGGTGATCAGTTTTTTTTTCTCTAATAGCTCTTAATATTCTGTTTTTGTGTTGAATTTCTGGAATCTTGATTATTATATTTCTTGGTGTAGGTATATTTTGGTTACATTTAGCTGGAGTTCTATATGATTCACTTACCTGAATGTCTCTTCCTGTTTCCATGTTTGGAAAGTTTTCTGAAATTATTTCTGTAAATAGGTTTTTAATTTGATTTGTATTGACCCCTGCTTTTTCACTCACACCTTTAATTCTTAAGCTATGTTTCTTTGGGTTGTCTTGTAGCCATTGTATTGTTGCTTCCAATTTTCTTGTTATTTTTAAGAGATTTTTCCTTTCTCAATTGTAAGGTGTAAACCTAGTTTCCTTCAGGTGGTTTTGCCAACTTTCATTGGATTTCTTGAATTCCTGGTAATCTCTTTCAATCTGTTTCATGTATTCTGTCTTTTTTGTATTGTTCATTCCAGGTTTCCTTCATTTTCCTATGCTCCATTTTTTCAGCTATGTCTCCTTTAGGGTTGCCTAGCAGATCATTTATTATGGTTTTCATTTCCTCCTTTAGTTGGGTCAGCATTTCTGCTCTAATCTCTTTTATGGCCTCTTGAAATTGTTTCTTTACTTCCATTTCCATCACCTTAGAAACTTCAGTTGTGAGACTCCCAATCTCTGCGTTTGCATCTCCTGGATTTTCTCTGCTTGAACTGAAGGCCAGAGACTGCCCCCTGCTTTTTTTCTTGGCATTTTCCTTTGTTCCCCTGGGCGAATTGATACTGGGGACCCAGGTGCTCCCTACATTGGCCGTAACCTCTCCTAAGTGAGACTGGTTCCTCCAGCCAGGGCTGACTATGGATATCTGATGGTTGCCACTGGGGGTGCTGTTACAGCGCTATCCACTGCCTTTCCCCAGCCTGCCTTGGCACCACAATGTGTGATGTGGTGCACATAGGGGCCGGCCACCACCTGTGAACCTGGGCCAGTGAACCAGTCACCTGTGGACTCTCCACAACACCCCTGGAGCGCATGCGCAGAGCCACAGTCTTCAGGCCAAGCCTGTCACCTGCAGGGACCCTCCGAGGTGGCCCCCAGAATGCACATAGGGACAGGGCTCAGCCTGCGTGACTTCTGCGGGTCCTCAGCCAGCTAGGAGTTCCCAGCTCAACTCCAAGATGTCTCCCCACTTATCTCTCTGTCACACGGGAGGGTGAGAACCTCCACTCACAGTTCTGCAGGTCAGCTCCCCTGTTCACCGTTGCTCTCCTCCGATGCCATCTCGCTGGGCTGATGGCTCCAGGTTCACAGCCGCTGCAGTCTCAGCTCTCAGACCATCCCCAGGTTCCACGAACACCTGAGAGAGAAGTGAAATGATTAGACATTTGGGAGACTACTGGACACTGCTTCTGAACACTGATTCCAGGGAGTCCAAAATACCATTGTAATACTCCAGTAAAAGTAGGGGGCTATGGAGGTAAGGTGATCAATGGAGTTTTAGTAAAGGCCTGACTCATAGTGAGTCCATTAAATCTTTGACTCCATCCTGTAGTCATTCCCATAGTCCAGAATGCATAATTGGGATAGATATATTTAGTATTTGGCAGAACCCTCACTTGGTTCCTTAACCCATCATATGAGCACTGTTGTATTTGGAAAGACCAAATGGGAACCATTAGAGTTACTTTTTCCTAGTAAAATACTAAACCCAAAATGTTGTCACAACCCTGGAGGGACTGCAGAGATTGCTATCCACTATTAAGGACTTTAAGGATACAGGAATGGTATGGCAAGACTCCATTTAATTTCCCTATTTGGCCTGTGCAGAGGATAGATGGGCCTTGGAGAAGGATGAGCGATTATCATGAACTAAATCAACTGCAGCTGCTGTTCCAGATGTAGTTTCCTTGCTGGAGTAGATTAACACATTTCCTGGTACTATATATGCAGCTATCAATTTGCCAAATGTCTTCTTCTCCATACCTTTCCATAAGGCCCATCAGAAACAATCCATTTTCAGCTGGCAAGGCCAACAATACACCATCATTGTCCTACCTCAGGGTTATGCTAACTCTCCAGTCCTGCGTCACAATTTAATTTTCAGGGACCTCGATTGCCTTTCTCTCTCACAAGGTATCACACTAATCCATTACATCAATGACATTATGCTGACCGGACCAAGTGAGCAGGAGGTAGCAACCACTCTGGATTTATTAGTGAAGCACTTGAGAGTCAGAGAATAATTTTAAAAAATCAACTAAAATTTAAGGTTCTTCTACCTCAGTGAAATTTCTAGGAGTCCAGTGATACAGGGCATGTAGAGACATTTCTTTTAAGGTAAAAGATAAGTTGCTGTATCTGGTTCCTCTTACAATGAAAAAAAGAGGCACAATGTCTAGTGAGCCTTTGGACTCCTCACTTAGGTATTTTACTCCAACCCATTCACTGACTTGGAAAGTTGCTAGTTTTAAGCAGGGCCCAGAACAATAACAACAAAAAAGACTCTGCAACAGGCCCCGGTTGCCGTGCAGGCTGCTCTGCCACTACAGCCATATGATCCAGGAGATTCAGTGGTCCTTGGAGTGCTGTTTGGCAGGTACAGATTCTGTTGGAATCTCTGGCAGGCCCCCATAGGTGAATTGCAGTGCAGATCTTTAGGATTTTGGAGCAAGTTTCTGCCATCAGGTGCAGCCAACTACTCTCCCTTTGAAAAAACAGCTACTGGCCTGCTACTGGGCCTCACTGGATACTGACACCACTAAGTAACCCAAACTGCCTGTCATAACTGGGTATTATCTATTCACTGAGTCATAATTTTGGACATGCACAACAACAGTCTGTCAATAAATGGAAATGGTATATATATGATTGAGCCAGAGCAGGTCCAGTGGGTACAGTAAGTGGCATGAAGAAGTTGCCCAGATGCCCATGGTTCCTCCTCCTGCCATACTGCTATTTCCCAGCATGCACCTATGGTCTCATGAGAGGTACCCTATGCTCAACTGTCAAAGGAAGAGAACACCAGAGCCTGGTTTATAGATAGTTCTGTATGCAGTCACCACCCCAAGTGGACATCTGCAGCATTACAGCCCATTTCCAGGACACCCCTGAAGGACAGTGGTGTAAACAGAAATCTTCCCAGTGGCCAGAACTTTGGACAGTGCATCTGGTGTATATTTTGCCTGGAAGAAAAAGTAGCCATATGCATTACTGAATCATTCATGTGCAATGTCAATGGCTTGGCTAGGTGGCCAGGACCTTGGAAGGAACATGACAGGAAAATTGGTGACAAAGATATTTGGGGGAGAAGTATGTGCATAGATCACTCCATATGAGCAAAAGATGTAAAAATATGTATATCCTATGTAAACACTCACTAAAAAGTGACCTTAGTAGAAAAGGACTTTAACAATCAAGTGGATAAGATGACATATTCTGTAGATAGTGGTCAATCTCTTTGTCATCCACTTGTCAGTGCCCAGTGAGCATGTGGTCATAGTGGCATAGATGGAGGTTATACATGGGCTCAGCAACATGAGCTCTCACTGAGGCTAATCTGGCTAACGTCACTGCTGAATGTCCAATACGCCGGCAGCAGAAACCAACACTGAAACTGAATGGAATCATTCCTCAGGGTGACCAGGCTGCAACCTGGTGTCATGTTAATTATATTAGACTGATTCTATTATGCAAAGGACAATACTTTGTCTTTACTGGCATACACACTTATTCTTGGTATGGATTTGCCTTCCCTGCCTGTAATGCATCTTCCAAAAATACCACCTGTGGAGTCATAGAATGCTGTATCCATCATATCTCAGGTTCTTCCACTAGCTCACTGCCTTCCTCATGAGCTAAGTAAACTATCTTCTACAACAGCAGTTTCAGGATTTCCTAGATACACATACAGAAATGCAAACAATTTTGAATACAGTGTACAAAAATTAATGTCTACTTTACCAAGTAAGGTTATAAATTTTTGAGCAAGACTGTCTCTTAACACCAAGAGGCGTGTGGTTTTTGCCAGTTATAAGGTGGATAATACTGGGTTAAAATGATCCATCCCATACTTTTTCTGCTGTAAATTTATCCTTTAACATAGTACTAGCCAGTTGTGCATCTCAGTAGCTGGGCCTGGGGGATACAAGAAGTGATCTTTGTGTTTATTCACTTGGTATGATGAATAGCAAGATTTGTGCACATATGCAAAAGTGTCAAGCTGGGATTTTTACCCACATTTATTTATCCTACAGGATGTATGGTTACCTGAGCATCACAGGGGGTAAAATACACCCATGCCATAATTGTTTTGCAAGCAGGTACTGTACCAAATGCAATGTGAGTGAGACTCACTGTGGGTGCACCAAGGAAACACAAAATTCATCTGTGTCTTCACCCACTAGGCAGATGAATAGAAAGGTATATACAGGAGCTCTAATGCACCAAAATGTGAGTTTTACCCATGAAATTCTCACTGCTAAATTTCTCTGAATTTAGGATTTGTTTATAAAAGCATTTTCTTTTTATTTTTCTCATAGAACTAGCCCAATTCAGTACAATGGCACATGAAAAACCAGATTTGCCATTTTTGGAGGTCAAAAGTGAATCATCATACCACTCATGAATGGATGATGAGAGTGACTTTGACACTGGTCACGTGAGCCAAAGTGTGACAGTGGAATCCATCAAGAATCGACTGATACACATACAGAATGCAGACCTCCTTTATTTAGAGCATGAAGAAAACAGAAACATGAGTACATATGTTACTAGTTGAAATGGTACAAAATGGTCATGCAACCCAGTGTAACAGCCTAATGTTAGAACTAGGTGCAAAAATATAATGAAGATCTTGGCAGGAGTGAAACCTATTGGATGGAATACCAGCACTGCTGTTCAGTGTTGGAAATTGTTTGTAACAGACAAAATGCTACAAGACATTGTGAAATACGTAAATGCTGAAATACAAGTAAAATGTTCAAAATTGAAAGAAGACTAATTTTTATTTGCTGAAATATTTCCTCCTACTTCATATAACAAGTGATTTCTATATCTTTTAAATGGAAAATTCTAGATCTTTTAACTTAATGTTTTCGTGTATATAATTGGTTCTTGTGGTATATTAATATCCAATTTGTTTTAGACAGTACCACTGTAGCTGATTTGTTGCTATTAATGGGTTTTCTCTCTAAGACAACAGTCAGATTATATATGTGACATTAGCAATGCTAGAGTCCATTCCCAGAGAACTCAGTGTGGGGACAATCACACTGCACCGTCTCCTCCCAAATTAAACAAGGTGGTGGGGACTTGGTACAGAGGCAGAGGATTGTATTTAGCCATGCTCAGAGTGCAACATAGAAAAGTGACTAACAGAGATCTGTATACTAGCAACAAAGTCTTTACACAATAAGGGCTCACAAACCTCAGCTCAAAATAAAACAAACAAACCAAACAAATAAACAAATAGAAATGTGACACTAGGCAAGAAAGTTCTTCCCCAAATCTCCAACTCCCATGAAACCAATCCAGGGGGAACAGAGGGGGAGAATACCATAAGCCACACACCCGAAGTACTACAAAGGAAATGGGGAGTTTGAAAACAGATCAAAGAGGCACTCAGCGAGGCCACAGGGGATATAAGCAAACAGATAGTGGAGGTAATAACAACAAATTTTGCCAGAAATTCTTCCCACAGAAGACCGACATCTAGAATATACAAATAACTATATTAGACCTCCCAACTAAACAGGTGACCAATAAAAAAATAAAAAAGTGTTCAACATCGCTGGCTGTTTAAGAAATGCAAATCAGAGTAACACTGAGATTCCATTTCACTACAGATAGAATGGTGGTCATCAAGCAACCAAACAATGACAAATGCTCTTGAGGCTGTGGGAAACAAGGAACGGATCTACATTGTTGGTCAGCATGTAAACTAGTACAACCACAATGAAGCTTGGTATAGAGATTTCTCAAAAAGCTAAAATCAGAAAAACAGTTTCTAAAAAGAAAAATTGTGTTTGACCTAGCTATTCCCCTTATAGTTATCTTCCTGACAGAATTAAAATTAGATAACAGTAATATTTGCATACCCATGTTTATAGCAGCACAATTTACAATAGCTAATCCTTGGAAACAACTTGTATGCCCATCAACAGATGAATGAATAAAGAAAATGTATTTATACACAGTGGAGTACTACTCTGCCATAAAGAAGGATAAACTTGAGGTGTTTGTAGGTAAGTGGATGCACCTTGAGATTATAATGTTAAGTGAAATAAATCAGATACACAAATTTAAATATTACATGCTTTCTCATATGAGAAATCCAAAGTATAAATAAACAGGAAAATAAAAGACAGATGATAGAAAGTAGAAAGATCTTTTTTCAAAAATAAGGGAACAAGAGTTGGAAGGAGGGGGAGGGAAGGAAGGGAAAATGGACTTTAATGCTTTCACAAGGAGGCCATAACTCCTATGTCTCATTGTTGGTGACTCCCCACAATAAATGTAATAATTATATACTGCAAACATGTACCAAAAAATTTTTAAATAGAGTTGAGTTTTAGGGTTCGGGGGAGACACTAAATGATTGGATTATAAATGTACTGTAATTTAATTTTCAGTGTTTAATGATGAATTAAGCCACTGAGGCTCAGAGGAGTTGAAGTCCAAGGTCTCAAAGGTGGGTTTGAGCCCAATTGTGACTTCAAAGCCTTACCTGACTGGCATGCTGCAGTTGAGTTTGTGACATCAGAAAGTGGCTCATATTTCAGGTCTGTCCCACCAATTTGGGGTGGTACTTTTGAAAGCTTTGGCTGAGAAAGGACTCCTATACTGATTCATTGGATTTATTCTCTCTTGTTGACATTCCTTCACCTTCAGCTGGTAAAGTTACTCACCAGCTCTTTCCCTGTAGTATGCAAGTTGACAAAACCAGAGGTTGGGGATCCCCATTATAATCTTCTTCAGTATCCTTTTGCTTGCTTCTAGGAAGGCAGACATGCCTTACACATGCTCTTTGAAGAACTGGAGACAGTGGATCTGCCCACTGGCAGTCACCATCTGCCTGCTGTCCATCATCATGGTGGTTCCCCTGTACGTATGGAGGTTCAGAAAATTGGAAGTATGAGGGTCCTGCACCTTCAGTCTCTGCCCTTCTATCTGATCTGCTGCATTCCTACTCTAGATAATCCAAACATGGTATCTGAAATTACTCTCCTGTAAAGGAGACCTGTCTTTGGACATAAACCTGCCTGATTTCTTGTTTGTGGTTCTTCAATGATGCTACAGGTGGAGAAGTGGGACAAGGTGGACATATAAATAGTCCCAGTAATTTAATGCTGCTGCCTGGAAGTGGTTTGTTTTGTAAATATTCTCCAATTCCCTGAAAATTAGGTAGTTTTATTCCTGAGGTCTGATCTACTGTTCAGATCTTGGAGGTAACCAAATCAAATAAATTAGCTGGAGACTTATGTACTGAATTTTGTTAGATTTTAGCTAACTTCCCATATTAAAGGATTCTAGTTGATTTGACTTTGTTGTTTTCACCTTTTGAATTAGCTCTTAACCAAAGTAAAGGCTTTGCAAAAAGCTCCTTATATACTTTTTGATATCTTATGCGTATTGTGACATCATAAAGTAATACAAGCTGGAAAACCCCAAGGTAAATGCTTACCTAAGATATACACTTACACTTACATATTTATCAAAGATATATAAACTTTAAATTCTGACCTAATAAAAATCACTGAGAAGCACTTATTTTACAAGCTTTCTGATGGGACTATGGTTATTTTAGGCCCTTTATTGTAGAAATAATTTGAAACAGTTAAACAATGGGATATATACTTATGCTCTGTATGTTTATTAAATTATTGCTTCACTTTCTCATACTGGCATAGCCCATATAATTATTTTTAAAGGTGGTAAAATATACTCTACTGTATTAAATACTTCTTTTAACAAAGTACATTAACACTATGTAGGTTATATGACTTTATCTACCAAAATTCGCATACAAATATCTTAAAGCAAATAAGACATTACTTTGAAATATTTCCCTGTATTACAATACGGGAACAATTTTTGAGGTTAATGAATTGTATAAATTTCTCATAGTTGTGAATTTCAGCTATAGTTCTTAAACGACACTAATTTTTAAGAAAAGTTCTTTAAACTGCAGTGTCTACTGCTAACAATCTGAATCAAGCTTTTAATTGTCCTGCCTGAACTGTTCTCTGCAGGCCATCCAGAGCATCAAGCTAACGCATAAGCCATGTCACATGTGTTTCATAAGTCAAACTATGTTTCTCCTAGTTCCACAGTAAAATCCAGTGTTCTCAGCTATAATTATCCAAGCCCAGTGCAGTCTGGTACTACTTACCCTCAGATTGTCTCTCTTCAAGTTCTGACTTCTGCCACACTGGCTTATTCAAATGTGCTAGGTTTGCCTTTGGTGAACTGGGTGTCTGGGGTTGCATCTTGTTTAAGCAGCCTCTCATTTCTTTTTTTAGTCTAATTCCTGGGGTGACACTTGTAAGTTGCCTATGGTGGGTTGCTTTATTGGTAATATTTAGGACCCTTAGGTGATGATTATGTCTCTGAGGTATCTTCCAGGAATAGCTGGTTTTTGGGTTTTGAGTCTGTTGGAAGATCTTACCTCTTCAGTTTGTTGGAGATGAGAAGTTGTCACTTCTTTGGCCTAGTCACTGGTTCTTTGATACTGTGTCACTGTATTTTCTGTGACCCTTAGTTAATCTCAGTCATGGATTATCAGGACAAACAGCTATTGAGAACAATTATGTCAATTTTGGCTACAGTGGTACCAATAGCATCAAACACAGTCTAGAAAACAAACTGAGCTGACCCTTAATTTGCAACTTTAAACCATGTGAACTAGATTTGTGATTATGTAACAGAATGTAAAACAAACCAGATAATTATATGCAATATGTAAGTCCATAATGTGTCAATTTTGTCCTTGGGGTTAAAATTTAAAATGGATTAAGGAGAAAATAGAGAAGTGGAAGAAGAGAAAGAGACTAGAAGTAAGGTTGGAGAACAAAGGGGCATCACGCCAACTTGGGGAAACTGCTGCAGAAGACTGAAGGAAAAGAGAGATGAAAGAGATAAATGGAAGAACAGAACAGAACCACTGTGGAAGTCAGTGTGGAGATTCCTCAAGAAGTTAGGATTAGAGATCCCATTCAACCCAGCTATCCCTCTTCTGGGCATTTTCCCAGAAGAATTAAAAACATCATACCACAGTGATATCTGTGCACCCATGTTTATAGCAACCCAATTTGTAATAGCCAGATCTTGGAAACAACCCAAGTGCCCATCAATCAA
>RJWM01036327.1:0-18205 GCA_004363535.1 Dasyprocta punctata | reverse complement strand
TTTTTTTGCGGCACCAGGGATCAAACTCACAGCCTCACGCCTGCCAGGGCAGGTGCTTAAGCCACTGAGCCAAACTCCCAGCCCTGGATTTTTGAGGCAGGGTCACACTATGTAGCTCAGGCCGGCCTTGTGCTTGCGTTGTAGCCCAATCCGGCCTCGAACTCACAACGCTCCTCCTACCTCAGCCTCTCGAGTGCTGAGGGATACTATTTTTAACTCCATATTTTAAATGGATAAAATGATTGACTTTATTATTACATAAACATGAAAAATTATTCTTCAAAGTAAATAATTCAGTATATGATACACACGTGTAATACAGAGATAGGATATGTTGGATATATGTGCATATCACATGCTTCGATCTGGGTAAAAGTTTTACAGAAAATAGCATGTTGGTGTGAGAACCTTGAAGACCATATTCATGGAAATATTATCATATCTAGCTGTACTCAGTGAGGATCATCATGTGAGACCACAGTGTGCATTTCTTGATTGTACAGGTTTTCCATTTTTGTTTACCATTTTGGAAACCCTTATCCTCCACTGCATTCGAAAGTAAGTGGTTGACTTTCTTCCCCCAAACTTTCAAATTTACACTCTGGGCCAAAACATTTGCTAAGATCAGTATTCCAAATGAGAAGAATCGGTGTGCCTGGAATTGCAGGGATTTTTTGTTCTGTTTTTCTTTGTTTTAAGTAAGTTGTTTTACTGCAGGTGATTATGCTCCATTTTAATCAGATGCCCTCTTTTCCATGGCCTTTCCTCTGAAAATAATTTGTGCCCATAGAGCTAATTTATTTTTAAAGACATAAACAATGAACTGAATTCGCTTTGAATAAATGACTTCAAACTGAATTGACCTTATAGAAAAAATGCTAATAATAAACAAAAAGACCAAATGAGGTGTGGTGGCACGAATATATCCAAGGAAGGATAACAGCAAAATCACAAATTTGATGTCACGTTGGGAAATTCAGCGAGACTCTTTCTCAAAAAAAGTAAACTAAAAAGGGTTGGGGAAACAACTAGAAAAACAAAATTATTCTATTGATGTGTAAGTCACATTTACTTATTTTTAAATTAAAAGACAGAGTACTTGCCCAGCATGTGTGAGGCTCTAGGCTGAATGCCCAGTATCAAAATACTATAATAATAATAATAATAATAATAACAATAATAATAATAATAATTCGGAAGTTGAATAGTGAAGGGGGTTTAGATTTCTGTCTATTCAATCACCTAAATACTTTTGTCTCGCTTCAAATTTTCCTCAAGTTGTTTCCTTTTTTCTTCTATAAAGCATACATTATTTTCTTTAATAAAATTATCTTTGCTGTAAACAGCATATGAAAGATTCGTAGTTATACTCAAATTTAGAATGTTGTCCTGTTTTATAAGTCTATTCAATTAGTAAACAGTTTCTGTCACTAAAATGGAGCAAAGCCTGTCAAAAGCCTATCAATCCCAAAAAGTTCAGAGTAGTTACATGTTTTCCCCTTGTTTCCAAACTAGACCACAGATGACACTAAATGTGTTGCCAAAACAATCGTCATTATAGGAACACTGTATAAATTGATTAAATCTAATGGGCAATGTTAAATAATTCACTAACATATTTGATATAAGAAAAGTCTATTAAGCCGGGCGTGGTGGCGCACGCCTTTAATCCCAGCACTCCGGAGGCTGAGGTAGGCGGAGCGTTGTGGGTTCGAGGCCTGCTTGGGCTACAACGCGAGTGCAAGGCCGGCCTGAGCTACATAGTGCGACCCTGCCTCAAAAAACCAGGGCCAGGAGTTTGGCTCAGTGCCTTAAGCACCTGCTCTGGCAGGCGCGAGGTTGTGAGTTCAATCCCCGGTGCCACAAAAAAAAAAAAAAAAAAAAAGTCTATTAGCATATTTCTTCCAGATACTAACTTAATTCAGTTCTATTTTTATCTGCTTTACAGATTGAAAATAATCATATGAATATAACTCATTTATACCAATTTAGACTAGTTAGAAATTTCATATGAAAGAGAAGACAGTGATTTAAAGTTATGAATCGTACATTTTCAAATAGCTTCCCAGCACTTAAAAGTAAACAGAAATAAAAACGTAAAATTTTATATTTTCGTCTAGCTTTCAAAAATAAAATTTTAAATTATAAATCCATTTCAAATAGAGAAGTGATCATCTCTTTCTAAAGTTTTACAATTGTGGAATAAAGCATGAAAATTATTCTATTGATGTGTAAGTCACATTTGCTTATTTTTAAATTATAATAACCCATTTCAATAAGTATCTAACTATAGAAAATAATTTCATATCATTATTTTCTCTATTGCAGTCAAAGATCTTAGCTTTCAGTTCATTTCCACTGTACTAGTTTCATAAAACAGTTCCATATAACTTTAGCCATAACCCCGAGCACTTTGTGAATTCCATAAAGTAGAGGTGTTTTGGAAGGATTTTCTAAATTATACAACTCTTATAACAACCAGTAGATATCAAATGACAGGAAAACTTCTAATATAATAGTAACTTGTACAATTTAGAGCTGATAAAGTGTAAACCTTGATGAAATGCTGTATTTGAAAGGCAAAAAACATTTTCGCTATTCTAAATTCATTGTATTCTATATTCCTTAAATATATATCGATCTTCTTTATGAGGGAATGTCTTTGTTGAGTTTATTGGTCAACTTTTAATATGAAGCAAATTTTTTTGTGGGTTGTTAAATCTATCGAAATGTAAATGAGATATTTTAAATAATATATGATTTACACATACATTACACCGTTTATCAGTATAGCTGAAAAACAGGAAATTGAAGTGTCATCCAATTAATTAGAACCAATTTTTTAAGATTATGTTAAGCAGAGAAATGAAATTAAATGAGAACCTTTAAAAATAATTTCATATAGCTATAAATCTTTAACTTTGTACAGAGAAAATTACATTCTAAGACTATACATACCAAATCACTAGGGATTCAGTTGACAGGTTAAATTTAAAACATAAACTAACTTGTTATATAGTAGTCTAGAAATTGTAGCTGTAAAAAAAAATTCATTAACAACTCACAGGATTCTGTTTTACAGCATATGCATATCAAATTCTTTTATAGTTTAATTAAAAATGATTGCAATGATAAATTTCGTTTTATGTTTTCTAACAACAGCAAAAAGATCATAAGATTTAATCTTTTCAAATGAAAAGATGAACACAATAAAGAATATATGTAAAACTCAATTGAAATAAATTCTAGGTAAAGAATATTATTATTTAATTAATATAATTTTGACATTTTCTTGGGAAAATTCACAAATATTTATGTTTCATAAAAATTATGTTTCTAATTTTCATTATTTATCTAAAAATATATTCATTTTTATTTTTATTTTTCCTTAAATGTGCAATATTTCAAGGAAAGGGAATATTGCATTGTCAACAGGGTTAGCAATTTTGTAAAAATAATAAAAATTAAAGTTGAAATGTTTAAATAAACCACAGCTTATTTAAAGATTCAGCACCAACATTTTTTGGTTGTTTTTATCATAGTAGAACACAGTGACAGTATTAATCATGTCATATGTTTCACCTCTTTTCTTTCTGCATATTGAACTTTTTTGCAGAACATTTGAATGCAATTATCAATTTAAATAATGTGTCAATGGCAAGCATTTGTTGAATTTTCTGTGCCAATACCATGTCTCTGATTAAAGAAAATACTCTTTTCATCCCTTCATTTTTTTTAGCCTGAGTCCCTGGCAAGAAGCTCTAGTAAAATATCTAGTGTGTACAGTAGGCATTGAGTACCCATATGTTTGTCTGCCTGGTTTTACTTCAAGAATGATGTTCGTTAGTTTTGCTCATGATATCACTGTTTATTAAAGTTGACATATGGTTTTTTCTATTGTAGTGGTCTTTTCCACTTCTCTTATTTTTTGTTAATATCATTCCTAAGTGATAAAATGAGTGAGTTCTCTCTTGTTCCATCTTCAGAAACAATTGTAATACATGACCTCTTCCCATAAAAGCATATTCATGGTTCTTAGGTGACTTGTTATAGGTCTGTACTGTTTTGCTGTCTTATTTAGTGAATTTATATAACTGCATTTAAAATAAACTTTTTAACACATTAGTAATTCATAATATTACATCATGCTATTTTAAATTTCTAATATTCTGTATAAAAATGCCCCTCATCTGAATTATTCAACCATACTAGAAAAGACTTTTATTGGGTTATATTAATAATCAACATTCCTTTCTTTTTAACCTTAGTTTCTATTTTTAAATTTAACATGTTAAGTTCAGTAATTACATACATTAAACCCCTAACAAGCATATGTCATTTTCATCAATTTACCATCTTGTTCATTATACAACTTTTTGAGTTTCATGAATTGATGTACAATATTTTTTCCTCTCTAACACACCCATTCACATGTATAAATTTCCTTTTAAACGCTACTTCAGCTGCATCTGTGAGAGGTTACAGAGACGAGTCATTGCATTCTCCTGACAAGTTTTTTGTATGAACTTTTTTCCTCAATGGAGTATTTTTAAATTCTAAAATACAATGCTAAACTTTACATTTTCATTACTGAGTTAAAAAAATTCTGTAAAGAAATTTTGGGGGTCAAACACACAGTCTGTGTTTGTAAATATTCCATCTATGGTTAAAAAAAGAACTTTTCTAATTGTCGGATGAAAATTCTAGGCTGGTTATTGTTAGGTAAAATTTGATAATTGTATTATGCAAATATACCATTGCTTATGTTTATCAGTTCAATTTAGTGAGTATAGAAATAATTTATTAAAATATTGAAATCTGATTATGAAGCTTTCAGTTTCCAACGTTTAAATATTTGTTTTGCAATTTCAATACTTTGTAAGCATATGCACAATCAAAATGTTTTTGGCTTTCTGCAACTTTCTGAAATGACAAGTGATATAAATCATCTTATTTTTTACCAGTTTACACATATACACACATTAAATGCTATAGAGCTATAGATGTGTATATACATATATATATTGTAAAAAATAAGATTACTTTTATCACTTGTCACATATATATGCTTGTGCATTACTCTAAAATAGAGCTACATCCAAATATATTTCTATTTCCTCTATATTCAATATTTTGATAATCTTCCCCATTATCTTATTATATTGTAATTTACAGTTGCATATTATCATATATTTATATATCATACACATTACTATATGTCTAAATATTAAACATATACTGTTTTATATATGTATATATACACAATATACAAAGGTGTATACACATACACAGTATATGTACATATACTGGTAATTTGTAGTATCTGAGTTTCAACTTTGAATTAGATATGCCTTTCCTCTATTTCCATTTTCTCTTTGCTAAGTCATTTTTTTATTATTTTCTCTATTACTTTGGTAATTAAACTGTCTATATTTATATTGGAAGAATTATATTTACATTGTGCAAACGTTTTTAAGGCTGAAAAATTCTTAATCATACTCTATTAGCCTGTTTTTAAGTGCTATGGAGATAGATTATTTTAATCAACCCAAATCCACATTTTTATATCTACTTACCACACATTGGAATCATGATTACTGTATTTCACACTTTATAATTGCTCAGGTTTCCTCTATACTTACCAAAAAGTTACACAATTTTGCTTCCAGCATTTTATTCTATCATGTAGGTTCATTTTTGCTTTTGTGTAGGTAAGTAACAAAGTATTTTTTGTACAAAAAATTTATCCTCATTTTCATGTTGGTTTGACGGAGTGGGGAAATTGAATTGACACCCATTCCTACTGATCACTTCAGTGATATAATTTTACCATTGTTTATCTATATTAGAGGTTAAACTGTTAATAATTTTTTCACTTGTTAAAAAATTATTTTTTCTGTATTTGCTGTTGATACTGTTTACTAAATGAATAAATGTATGTTTTTATTTAGCTGACTCTCTTTGTTGTCAGTTTGTCCTTCAGATATTTTGTTCTTGCTGTACTGAGGAGCTTACCATCATAAGGCCATTTTTCTAATAATCTTTTCTTGACTTTCAGGTTATGAAACTCATATTTTTTCTCTCAGCCCAGATACTTTCATTCGGATGCAGTATGAAGTCTTCAATAAACTAAGGAGAAACAAATTTTTGTTTTGTCTTTGATTTTTGTTTTGACTCTTGCCTGGAGCAATAGGAAGATACTTTTTGGTACACTCTTTATTGGTGGTGAGGTCTTTCAAGAGGTGTGGTTTCTTTCATTTCCTGCTTCAAGTTTGGTTCACAATCAAAGTCTCAAAGCATGAGATGTGCATGTGAAAACCCAAATCTTTCCATAACATTGCTTGATAATTATTGTACCATGGCAGTTTCATCTTGCAGTTTCCACTCCTGTGGTGCTTAATATTTGATTCTCACCTCTGCCATTTTAATATATTTCAAATTATTCTTGCCCTTCGTTCATTATATCCTGTTATTTTTATATTTATTTCAGCTAGTTATTTAGCTGAAAGAGATGCAGATTTCCTTGATCTGTCATTTTCCACAATCAGAAATGAACATTTTGATGATCAAATTAATTTTTTATGGTAAACATAATGGAAACCAGTCTATTTCACCATACAGCGCACCTGTTCATAACATTACTAACATTGTTTTCAAGAAATGCACATGATTACACATTGCAAAATGATTTTTACTAAATTGTGCTATATTATCAAGGAACTCATGTACTTTATAATTGCATAATGTGAAATATATATACATATATATGAACAATGAAAAAAATCACAACAATATTAATGAATAGGCACTTAAATTTTACTACAAAATGGAATTGTCACTAGAAATTGTACATATTTTCAGCAGTCACAGATCTTTTCCCTGGAATCAAAGGACATTCTTGCTGTTCTGACAGGAGTTAAAATTCTTCATGCCTTACTTCGTCCTGTGTCCAGATGCCTCACTTAATTAATGCTTCCAAACTCATTGATTGCATTCCTGCTCCATTTCTTCAACACACTGACTTTTCAATGTAAGCAAAATTCTCACTGCATGTAATAGTAAACTTTGCTATGAACAAAGGCGAACATGTTACTTTCTACAACCTAAAAAGGTTACATGCTAGTGCTCAAATGTTAATAACTTTAATATTTTATGAGAAACCCAGGAGTATTTTTTAATTAATGGCTGTATTAGGCAGACAGGGAGATACAGGTAAAGAAAATTTAAGTTAAGCCAAAGGCACACAGGTAACAAGTGATATGAAGAGCTTGCAAATTCTGACACCTTGAGTAGCAGAGAGAGCACACGAAAACCATGTGACATTGCTCCGATATTTGAGGCTGTATAATTGAAAGGGATGCTTTTAGAGATTACTTGGCAAGTGAAGTTATGTTATTATCAAGATAGAACACAGAAAAAGTGGTAAAAATTGTACTCTTCTCGCTTTCAAAAATTGTGCTTAATAAAAATGTATAGCATTGTAGCAAATTTATCAGTACTAAGACACTTATTTAAGACAAAAGACTTAAATAAGTTTATATCATAAATCTTCCTGAAAAGGAAGATTTAGATAAAAATGCTATTTCTTCAATTATTTTATTAGTTCATTAGGAAGAATACAAATAATTTTAGCAAATAAAAGCAGAAGATAAGAAGAGTTCAAGAAGAACATACAGTTGCGTCAATATACTGAATAATACGTCTCAAGAATAGAAAAAGTAGTCTGGTGTGATGCCTCACACCTGTGATCCCAGCACTTTCGAGGCTGAGGCAGGAGGATCCATTAGATGGGAGGGAGTTAGGCCGGGTAAGGTAATGGGTTATAGATAGGCTACTGGCTGCAAGATGTCTCTCCATTAGAAAGGGTCTCAGGGAGCGGTGAGGGTCATACTTTTTTCTGTTAGATCAGGGAAGGCAGCAGGAAGTAAATTTAACAAGCTGTTGGAAGGGGAAGAACTCAGCATAGCTTGCACCAAAGAACACAGGGTCTTTAACCACTAGCTCCATATACAGCTCATGACATTCACGGTGCAGCAAGTCAGGTGGGCTCTGCTCCCACATGAGAGCATCTCACAGGCTGGTCCTAGGGAAGACTACCCACAAACAGTATGTATCAGAGAGTCAGAAAAGTGAGAAGAACTTCCTTCCTGTTTAGTGGAGATGAATAGTACTAGAAATAGTAGTTCTGTTATATTTTACTAATACAATCTTGAGTTTTGATAAGTTGCCACTTTACTCAGTTATAGATTGTTACACTTTTCACAGTTATCTAAAGGGCTAACATGATCTGCCTGCAAGACAAAAAAATGACAGTGCTTAATAGTCAACAATGGTATCTTCTTATATGTGTCCCTGGATTTTAATATAATTGTGTGAAATTATTAATAAGCATGTAGTTCTGTATATATAAATGCAATCAGGTAGATTTTATTATTGTATTAATTATGTAAATTAATCAATAATCTGATCATTTGAAATGTGTTAATCTGGTATTATGTCATAAAAAGAAATTCAAGAAGTAACAGTTACTATGTCCCCCTGTTATTTCTTAGGCAAACACTCATTTGGTAGAAATTATGTATTTAAGGAAAGAAGCTAGTTTGCCAAAAAAAAAAAAAAAACATTTTCCACTTATGGAAAGATGAGTGTAATATGTTATTTTAAACATTCAAAATCATATTTCTCTTTTTAATTAAAAAATTATCTTCATTAATATTATTTATCCAACAAATATTTATTACCAACTCTGTCATGCACACACATCAATGTGAGCTTTGAATTGATATGCTTAATTTAGTAATTTATCTTTTTTTTAACATGAGACAGTCACAAGCCTTCTAAACAGTTTAAAATATATTTTTAATTTAGAAAATAAAATGCTTGGTCTTTTCCTTTTCTTTTAAATGAAAAACTTTGAATGCTTAAACACTTTTAGAGACTTTTACTGTAGTTAAGTCTTGAGTTTGGGTTTCAAATTAATCAGTGTGGAAAACATTCCCTAAGAAAGTACAAACGGCATCCTATAAATGAAGGCTGACTTTCCCACTCCAATCCTGTAAGTTATTGAATGCTTCTAACTTACCATAACGCTCTTTGCCTAAACTGATTGCTCAATAGTTTGTGACTGATTAGTTAGTTAAGTTCAATTCAGACTACCACTAGCATGTAATCCATAGACAAATGTACTGGATCTAACTAAACGTAGCTCTAAACTGGCATTGCGGTGCAATACCAGCTACATTAGAAGCAGAAGCGCGAGGATCGCAAGTTAAAGGTCAGCATGCCTCAAAATAAGACTAAAGAGGGAGAGGAAGGAAAAGAAAGAGAGGAGAGGGAAACGGAGGGGAGGAGAGGAGACAGAAAAAAGGGAAGGGTTATAGATACCTAGGATACATGAGAGGCTGGATTTAAACCTCCATACCTCCCATGCTATGACGAATCAATCGATTAATCAGGCAATCAATAAATGGTATCTGTAAGGTTATGGACTTTTGACTCACACTTTTACTGAATTTGCCAGGGAGTTTAATATCCCAAACAACCAATTTTTTGTTTATTGTTGCAGGAAAATCCTAAGACATGTACTACTTGTATCTTGAGAGGGCTTCATCTTTTGCAGAGATAGCAGTAGAAACAGGTTATAATTTGATCGCTCTTAGTTATGCCTCTATTCTTTAACAAGAGTGAAAATAACATCAAAGGTACATGAAGTTTAATGAGCACTCACAGCCTCAAGTCTATGCGCCCAACAGTAGCCTTTTGTGCTCTGCCACAATATTTTTCCAGCTGCCAGAAAGTAATGATTTTAAGAAACTACTTTTGAGTTGCATCGGGGTGATTTTCTGAAATTTATGAGAACACGTCCAGAATAAATTTCTCCACTTAACATTTCTACCTATGACCAAAGGTATCACTAAAAGTAAGGCCATCTACACCATACTAGTAACTGTATAAACACATTACTACTGAGTAATACAAGTATAATATTAGATACTATAATGTTAGGGGTTATATCATTTAAATGTTTCTGCATTAAAATCAGTCAGCCATCCCACCCACTTTTTGTTTTAATTTGAGACAGAGCCTTGGTAAGTTACTACATGCCCAGGCTGGATTTGAATTTGTAGTTTTCTTCCCGTGGAATCACAGAGTGCTGGGATTACAGGAATGCAAAACCATACTCGATTTACTATCCCAGGCCGAATAAAGCTTTCCAGCAAAGTAAGCAAAGATACTGCTGGGTCAATTGTTTTCATAATGAATCTACAATTTCTATTTTTTATAAACTGCTGCATTCTATTTTTGAAGACAAAGGCTCTAGCTGTAATTTAGTATCGAGTGCATTTATAAGTGATGCTTAAATAATTTAAGCCAAGTGAATTAGACCATATTTACAACTAGAATCAATTTATACTTATCTGTGCAGGAGCTACTGCTGTAAGACACTTGAATCCTGACTTGAAATTCAAAATAACAGACCATCATTTTCCTAGCTTTATAAATTATTCCTGGCATACCACAGAAGGGTCATTGGAATATGGTTTAATGGTTATGCTAGCGAGTCAGAAGTCTTGAGCTGTGTTCTCCACTACGTTAACAATTTTTTAACTCAGGAAAAATCAATCAGATAATACCCAAAGATAATTAATTTTGTATATAGACTGCTGTTGCTATACCAAGACCTTCAGTTAAGGGGACCTTTTCTGGTTCACTTTAATCTTCTGCATTTTGTGGCGCTATAATTTGGAGAGTGAATGCAAGAGAACATAGGCAAAATTCAACAAAACTTGCAAGTGGGAAGCATCTATTGTTTTCAGACTGGGCAGCAGAACCAGTTCTGTTAGACACAGATACCTATGTGCAATCTGTTACCAAATAAGCTGTAGCCTGCTCTTTTTTGTTGCCGCTGTCTGAAGGTATCCAGTACCAAAATGAAGTTGCTCTTCAGAACTTAATTCCTGCTCTTTTTGCCCTTTCGTTCCTGGTTTTGTTTTTAGACTACTGAAAATGTACTCCCTTTTAGCAAAACATAAACATCACATATTTTATTTACCATCAGTTGATTTAGCTCAGGAAACATAACTTCTCTGTCATGTTCTTTTCTTTATTTGTCAATTTTTTCATTTAGTAATTTGAAATAAATTTCTACTCTATACTTGCCTTCACATTCCTGTTAAAATCAGTAAATCTGTCCTATCGATCTAGTCTTCAATAATATTCTTTAATAGTACTTCTTCTTAGCCTAACCCACTGTGGTGGTTCTTGAGCTTATATACTTTGGCTCATACCTCTAATTTTTTTACCAGCTCTCTCTACTCAGGGCTGCCCTTTTCATCTATTTTAGTTTCCCTAAGCTAGCCAAAATGCTACTTCTATTTATCATTTCTAGATGACCTTGGCATCTTTGTAAATGCCTTTTAAAATTACTATATTAATAAAATGACTTTCTTATGTATTCTTATCTGATCGCTAAAACAGATCAAATATTATCAATAGAAAAATAATTCAGAATATATTAATAGAGTTACAAATGGGTTAATACTGAGAAATTGTATAGCCATTGAAAAATAAAGAATTAGTGGCCAGGGATATAGCTCAGTGGCACGGCGCCTACCTGGCAAGCGAGAAGTCATAGGTTTGATTCCTGGTTCAAAAAAGAAAAAAAATGAATAAAAAAGAATAAAGAATTTAGTAGCTTGTAACTTTAAATGAGCCAAAATTTGGTTGCATAGAAAAATTATAACCCAAGGACAAAGTAAATAGTAAAAGGCAACAATAATCTAAGGTTAAGAAAAAGAAAATTGATGCAGATTATATTTGAAACTCTACCATGGGGCACTGATAGCATCAAGTTGAAAAGATGAGAAAAAAGCAATCAATTAATGGTGACACAAATTAGATGTTTCTCAGAATTTAAACAACTAGCAGCTTGCAGGAAGATAAGGTTGATGCATTTACTTACCTTTAATAATTGAACATTTATTGATAGTTACTATTTTATCATGTCTCTAGCTTCAAAGTATCTCTAGAAAGAAACTTTGTAGTATAGATTACTATCAATGGTAATTAAATATATTAATTCAATATACATGATGCTTTAAAGAGTTGATTGATCTAATGTCCAATTGTTGCTTTTGGAATGCAGGCTTTGGGGGTATATTTTTAAAGCTATAGAGTACTAAAATATTGCCTAAGAAAAGTGTTATTCACATAGAAGCACCATATATATATATATAATGTTCAAATAATGTTACCATTTTAATAAACCAAAAATATTATCATCAAAATATTTTACAAACTACTAATGTTGATTTGCTTTTTTCTTTTTTCTCAAAATTTTATTTACAATTTTGACCATAATTTTGCCCTATTTTAAAATTTCTGGAAACACAATAAATAGTATCCTACTTGATTTTTTTTCCTGTTGTTTTAAAATGTAATGCAGCTTCCATATGGCTTTCTCATGAGGTAGTATTCAGAATAGTGACAGAGCCAGTATAATCGATACAAAGTAAAATAACATATTTTAACTATATTGTAAATAAGTTTACCTGTAGAGATTAAGTAACCTTTTAGGATTTGAATGGGTTTAATGTAGTGAATATTAAAATTACATAATTAATTTCATTATAATTCATAAATATTTAGTATAAAATAATGATTTTTAATAATAAAATTGCATGAATAGAAAAACCTGAGCATCATTTTAGAAAGCAACATTTGTAGTTTAAAAAAGTCCTCTGAGTGTCAAGGATACAGCTCAGTGGCACAGCACCTGCCTAGCAAGCACGATGGGTTCTATATACCAAAAATGCCCAAAAATCAAAAACAAACAAAAACAACAACAACAAAAGAAAAAGAAAAAGAAAAAAAGTCTCTGAGTTGTGAGTTAGTTAAATGGATGAGATTCTGTCACCAAGAACCATCAGATTTAATAAAAATAATTTCTATTTACTTGAAAAATAAGTATTTCAGTCTTAAATTTAACTTCTCAGATAATAAAATGAAGAATAAAGATAATTTTTTAAAACGTTCAAGTAGATCAAATGTCTTTTCTGTTCTTAGCTTGGAAGAAGTACTTTATTTCCTTGCACAAGAGGTCGACAGCACCAGCACAGTTTTTGAAGAGCCTGGAATCAGGACCTGGGAATCAAAACCCTATCACTGTCTCTTGAGACCAGATGTTTTGAAATGAATTTTGACATTGCTGATACTGTGGCTTCGCAGAGGCTGCTGGTTCTCAGATGCATGTGCTGTAGGAATCTGCATGAGAATCACTTGTAAATGATGAGGTGAAGTTTAAAAAACTAATTAGATACAGAAAAATACCAGAACATAGATAACAGCAGAATTCTAAAGTTGTGACTGTATGAAATTATTAAGGGAAAACTCTTCAATTTTCTTAAAATAAAATGAATGTTAAAATTATTTACAACTTATGATGACAACTTATTTCTTTCCTGTTTTTAAATGAATGTAAGCAATAAAGTTTTAGCTACATTACCTGTGCTGGGTAAAAATAGGTTTTTTTTCCTCTGTCTTTTTTGTTCTATCATCTGTGTTGCATTTCATACTTTATTTATATATTGAAGTTTTCATATAAGAGAAACCATGCTATATTTAAACATGTTTCCTGATTTACTTAACATTATGCTCTTAAGGTGCAGAGAACCCTGATTTAATATAATTGTCTGATGAATTTTACATGATTTTTACCTGTTAGTCTGTTTGATATTCTGTATATATATATATATATATATATATATATATATATATAATTAACTTTATAGTGACTTATAAGATAAATAAATGAATCAGATGCTGGCAAAATAAAAAGGGGCAGAGAGAAAAGAGAAAAAACTGAAATACATTATGTACATGTACTAATTCCCCACAATGACTCTAATAATTTTATACTGTAAACATATGCTAACTAAAATTGAGAATTGAAAAAATAAAATCTTAACAGTAAAAAACAAGCAAACACCAAATGTAGAAATGTCTGCAAATAATATTAATACAAATAAATGCAAAGTAATAATTTTAGCTACTTACAATTGCCAAGTATATATCAATTCATTCTCTGGAATCAAATCCTATAGCTTAGTAGGGCTGTGACCCAAGAGAGGAGATTGCTAAGTCAATTCTGAATGGAGAATTTAGGAAGTCATTTGAATAAATTAATCATAGAGGTGATACCTGTTATGAATTTTGTGTTAAGATTCTTGAGGTTAGGATAATGATTTTCTTTTTCTAGAGAATAGCATGAGAAGGATGATTAAACAACCAAGAATGATGTCTTAATTTTTTTTCTATACTCTAGTGTCAAAAACTTTTCCCCAGTCTTCATGCATCAAATGCCTGTTGTCATCCCTATCAAACTAAAAATTATAGATTTAAAAATATTAATAACATCTCAGAACTCTGACCATTTCTGTTACTCTCAGTATTGATCATCATATTCTCAGGTGTTAGACCCAGAAACAAGGCATTATTAGTCACCAATTATTTTTCCTTGTTTCACACAGTGTATTGATTATGTTTATAATCAGGCATATATTTTCCCTTATGTTGGAATTTGATGTTTATTCCTTTATTTATTCCTATCCAAATTAGCTTTTAGCTCAGGAACCATTAGCTTTGCAGAATGCCCAGTGCTTTGATTTAGTATAAATGCATGTTAATATACAAAAGACATTCTCTACTCTATCCCAACCGAAAAGAGTAAGGAACACAAAATTCTAACAAATGCAAGTTTTACTATTACTTTTTACATGGTATTTCAACTTTTCTGTGTTTGTTAACTATTATCATACTCCTAATTACAATCTTTTTCATATTCTTATGGCTGATTTTGATTTTATCATCCCTGTCTCATTCTGTATGTAGTACCACTATTGATGAAAACTATTTTAAAGAAATTATGTATTACTTGCTCTTGTCAAATACTATAATGTAGTAAATATTATAGGAAATACTGGATTCAACATGGCCAGATAGTACCTGATAGCCAAGGAACTTTAAACCTGAAGAGGAGTACTCATATTTCTATATATAACACAAATTTACACTCAACT
Organism: Dasyprocta punctata; assembly: GCA_004363535.1. Lineage (NCBI taxonomy): Eukaryota > Metazoa > Chordata > Mammalia > Rodentia > Dasyproctidae > Dasyprocta > Dasyprocta punctata. Next base: position 3,128 of record RJWM01036327.1, on the reverse strand, counting down.
GTAGAACTCAGTGAGGATTGGTTTGCATTTTTTGTGCTAAGATACACGGTGAGTTTAAAAGAAAAGCACAGGATCTTGTGTTTCTATAATTGGAATTATGATTTTGGTGTTATTAAATCTCACTTACCTTAGGCAACACCGTTGAGTAAGATCTTGTCATCTCTTTTATTCACTTAGTCATTAGGTTGGTTTGCGCTGTCCTTTCACAGATTTATGGTTCTACATCATTAACCATATCATTTCTTTAGAAAATTTATTTGTTTCCAAATTTAACTATTATATAGATGGGAGGGATTTTAGTAATTTATTTCTGGGTTCACAAACCAAGAATATTTCAAATACTGAACGTATTAAGTAGTTGTAGAAAATAACAAGTTTGATAAAAGACATAAAAGTTGTTTAAATATTTTATTTATTTATTTGTTTATTTTTGAGACAGGGCCTCATTGTATGTTCCATACTGAACATGAATTTATGCTGTACACCTGGCTGGCTTCAAACTCACAATCTTTCTCCTTGAGCATCCGCCGGGCAGGGATTATACACATGGACTACCATGCCTGGCTTAAATATTGCCTTGAAAACACAACAGAGAACTTTAAGGACAAGAAACTTTCTGTGAGCTAGTCACTCAAAAATTCATTAAAATAATAGAAAGCTTCCAAGCACATTTAATTAAAAATTTTAGTCTAAATTGCTAAGTGTGGTAAGTTTTAAATATTTATCCATCACCTTTATTTTCTAAACTTGAGTTGGAAAAATAATTTGGAGTCATCATATTGTTTTCATGTTTTCTGGACTTTTTGCATCGCATTCCCTTTAAGGGTTATGAAATGCCTGTTACTCCTTTTCCTTAAAAGTAAATCATGATAACAACAACAACAACAGCAACAGCAACAAATACAACAGAAAATAGCTTAAGACAACTCTCCTAAAAAGATTTTTATAAAGCCGATCGAGTTGTGTGTGGTATGCAGAAATATACCTTGTGTATTATGTATTTACACATAAATTATAGTACAAAAGTGCACATATAAGTAGATTTTTGCTTTCATGTAGAATAATTTAAATTTAATTTTTTGTGTTATTTATAGAAGCAGGTACAGTTGCTTACTATGAAATTTGCTGTTATGTAGAAAAATGTTCTTAACTTCTGATATGAGCAGGTGGCAAGTGAGAACGCTGGTTTACAATAGTTTTCTAAAGCTTGCAACATGTTAGCTAGAGAAAGGCTGGAATTGGATTTACTTAATAAGAACTCAATTAAGTAGTGGATATTAGGCCTTACAACTGAATTTCAAATTGGAAGACAAAAATGAAAATATAGATCCAGACTATAAAAAGAAAAAATCATGATAGCTTGGGTTAGAATAAAGCAAAATAAACAATAATAATTTATACTGAAGAATTAGGACACTGAATTCAAAATACATTCATTAAGTTAAAAATCATTATGAATCTAAAACTTTGTACATGCTCTTTTTCATATTGCTTCTTTCCATTAACAGAACAATCATCAAGAGAGAAAAAAAATTAAGTAATGTCAGACAAATGGCAGAACAACTTCATTATCTCCTATGGAAACATTGAAAAATAAGCAGAAATTCTCAGAGCCAAGTTTTTCAAAACTCTGGAAAGCACTTAAAGCTTTACATGAACCAAACAAATGCTGAATCTAAAAGAAGTGTCACTCGAGATGTCAAAAACATTATGGTACTATATCTTGAGTTATCTTTCCCTTATCTCCTCCAGTAGTATCCTGCACTCCCAGTTTGGAATCTTGATCCTTGGTTTTAAAGGGAACTGAGTGGACCTTATTAAAAAAATTATTGTGCCTCTCTGATCTAAAACATATCGAGACATTCTAAACTGCTGCAAAACACACATCTCTAGTTGTGGTAAACAGGAAACTCTGGCTTGGGATGCAGCATACATTGCTAAAAAATGCAGAAGATAAGCTAACAACCTGAAGGTGGGCGGAGCAAAAGAGTATAGCTATGATATAACAGAGTTTCTCAATTTAAGGTGCAAATTATTTATGAAATTGGGACATTTGTGAGCACTTGTATTCACTGGGGAAGGCAGAAGCCCAAGTAAGTCCCTTCTACCAAGGTGCAATATATCCAAAAAACAAATACCAAAATGGCACAAGTTCTTTATTATCAATAACTACTTCAAATAAATTGATTGATCTTTTAATCGAATATTAGGGAATGGCAGAAGGGATAAAAAATGATCTGGCTATATGCCGGTCACAGATGTGTTTAAAACACAAGCAGTTAACAATTAAAGGATGGAAAATTTTAATTAATTCCATGCAAATAATAATGAAAGCTAGAGCACCTATTAAAATATCACACAAGACAGATATTAAGTGAAAGATGGTTACAAAGACAAACAGCTCATAAAAGAGTCCCCCTTTAGCAACAAAGCAGGATGGTCACAAACTTAGATGCATCACACACACAAAAAGAAAATAAAATCTCTGAAGGAAACATTAACAGAGTGAAGACAGAGACATCACCTCAATAATGACCGGAAATGTCAATCCTCCAGAATCACAATAGAAAGACATAATATTGCAAACACAAAAAATGATGATAAAAATATTATGACCAACTGTATGAGGCAGAAAGACATTGAGACATTCCTAGAAATGCATGAATTGCATAAATAGACCAAGAGAACATAGATTATCTCAGCCAAGTTACAAGAATAAAGCCATTGATTCTATGCACAAAACTTCCAAAGACATTCCAGGACCAGATGGTTTCACTGATGAATTCCACCAGCCAGTAGAGGAGAATCGACATTGATTTTTGTGAATCTCATCCAAAAAAACAAAAGAATAAGAAATGTTTCTTCACTCATGGCAGAAGGCTAGCTTGTCCAAATTCCAAAGTCAGATCAATACATCACAAGGAAAAAAAAGTATGCTCTAGTATTATCAAAAATATTACCAAAACAAATGCAAGACTGTGTTGAAATAGTTATATAAGGACCGAAGATTTAGCTCAGCGGCACAAGCACTTGCCTGACAAGTGCGAGGTCATAAGTTTGATCCCTGATCAAAAAAAAAAAAAAAAAAAAAAAAAAAAAAAAAAAAAAAAAAAAAAAAAAAAAAAAAA
>RJWM01036326.1:0-18248 GCA_004363535.1 Dasyprocta punctata | reverse complement strand
AAGTATCTTATTCTTTAATTAGTAGAGAAAGTCCAGACACATCGAAACTTCCAAGATTTCTGATTTGAATGGTTATTAATGTCTATTATGAATATTTATTCAGGTGTTATTATTTAATGTTGACACAAACAGTGGCCAGATAGTCATTAAAAAAGAGGGAAGATTCATAGTGCCTTAACATTAATTTTTGTGTATTAAAAATATTTTAAAAAATAGATGACAAGGTCTGATATTAATCTCTAATTTATCCATGTTCAAAAACTGAAAACTCCTGGTGAGTATGGAATAAAGGAATTTACTGTGGTCTTATTTGTACTCTTTGTACTCTGTATCCAAAAATTGTTTTTAAACTATGCTGTACTGCTCTTGTCCCAAACAGTTCACACACTGATAATTGTTTTTAATTTGAAATTTTAATTATAAAAATTTTAAGTATAGAAAGAATATATTTCTTTTTCTAACAATTTTTGAGTTTCCACTATAGGACAAAGCTGACTTTAGAGTGAGATCTTGTCTTGCATTCTTTGCCTGTTGTGGGATCTGATTTTTTCTTAAAATACTTTCCTATAATTTCTGTAGTGAGAGATTTTTTTGGGGGGAAACTTTCTTAATCCTCACATGTCTAAAAATGTCTTTGTTTCCTTCTTATCATAACATTTTGGCTAGGGCCAAAATCCTAGGTTAATTGTTTTTAAGTCATAAAATGCATAATTATTTTATGATCCAAATACATTTTTTTCTCACTGATGAGAGTTTTGTCTTCTATCTCGATATTTTTCATTTTCTTATTTTTTTGATACTCACATCTTTTTTGTTGCTTCTCCTTGTCTTTATCATTCTCCAGTTTCATTATGATATAACAAAGTATAGATTTGGTTTTGTTTCATTGTATTTCTACTTCTTGATCTCTAATACTTAATATTCTTGTCAAATTGATAAATTTTTAGCTGTTTCTTGAAAATTTGCCCTTATTTCACACTTTCTACTCTTTTCTAGTTTATGCCTTTAACACTGTCTTTTAGAGTCTTTAATATCTTTTTACAAAATATTTATCTCATTCATTTTCCTGATTTCAGATAACTAATTACTAATTTCTATTTTGCTAATTATCTTTTCAGCAATATCTAGTGTAAAATTTCACCAACCCATAGAAGTTTATTTTTATTTCAAAACAATGTTTTCAGTTTCTATAAATTGCTTGCATTCTTTTCACAGTTTCATGGCCTTATTGTCTATAGATTCCATTTTATGATTTTAATATTATCTGCATAGTTATTTAACAAAATAGTGAATAACTTTTAACAAACAATTTCAGTATTTGAAATACTTGGGTATATAATTTTCATGACTGCTGCTTACACTGAGTCTCACTTAAAGTATTTTGTTTCCTCTTGCATAATTTCAATTTGTATAATATGCTCGTTTTCCTCAGAGATTTATCTGTTGGAACTTGATGTGGCTTCAGTCACATACATTTGCATATATCCCGCATGTACTAACTTTCTCTGTTATCCAAAAAGTAGAAATTTACATTCTAAACCTGTGTGATGGGAGTGATTTGGGAATTTTTAGGGGAAAACATTTTTTTATTGTTGTTGTTTTTATCAAAATTCTAACCTGGACATTTTTCACATTGGTATGATTCTAGCAATCTTTGGTTGAGACAATAAGAACCCCAGTTATATAGGAGAGTGGAGTTTAAAGACAGCATGCAGTATTGTTTCTTTAAATACAACAAAGATGATTCACAGAAAAGCCCCAGAATCACATACTGGCAAATAGACACCACTTAATTATCTCTCTTGACCTCTCCATTAAAATTATGGGAAAAGAATCGTATTGTGGCAATTTATGTGATTTGGAGTCTATTTCATATCATACAAAATGTATTCTGAAAGACACACTCTTTAGATACGTAAAAAAGAAATGTTTGTTGTAAATTTGAGAGACTTAGAAATAATTTTAGGCGTCATCTCAGTTCACAAGCACTGGTGTTACTAATAAGTCCTAATTGGTGATTGATGCTAACAACAGGCACACAGACCTATCTACTAAAATGGAAGTTATGAAGTAGAAACATATTTTAAATTTGAAGTATAAAATCTAAGAAGAAATGGAGAAATTACAATCATAGAGTCTATTGTAAAGGCCATGCATGGTAAAAAAAAATGACACCATTTAATCCCTTGTGAGGGAGTAATACAAATTTTTTAATTTAAAATTTAACTTAAAGTTCAGATTGGCCAAATGTCATGATGCTAATAAAACAAAAAGATGGTATTTAAACCTAATCTGACTAAAAAGCTGTTTTAAGAATGAACTTTTTATTATATTATATGTGAGGAGAGCAGCCCACTGTTATAGGACTCAAATGAACTTGACATGTTCTTTCAGTTTTCAGTCATTTTTTAAAAAAAGATTCTCAGACTGGTATCATAAGGAAATAAAATTGAAGCATTTTTACTGTACAAAAATAAGTGTAAGTAACCCATTTTATTAAATAAAAGCACTTGAACTTGGTTTCAAATATCCATCTAGTAGGATACATTTTTCTACCACATGTACCCACCTATCCTGAATCCACCACATTTGAGACAACTTTCGTTTCTTATGCCCATCATTGCCCTGCTTCAGCTAAACTCACCTCATGTTCCTAAGTTGGTAATGCCATTAAGAACCCTGGTGCTACCCTGGCTCCATCACTTAATAGCTGTGTGACTCAGGTGAGTTTTAAACCTCTCTATATCTCAGCTGTCTCTGTTATAAAAGTAAGAGAATCATTTTAGTAAATATTTCAACATCAAACGTCAATAATGCCCCAACATTGTACTTAAACAATAAGAGTGAGAACTTCAAAACTGTTAACTTCACCAATATTCTTGATCTGGAGAGGTGCAATATACATCTAAATGATGATAAACAAAATATTTATGGATTCTATTTGTATGAAAGCCAGTTCAGACAGATACATTCATTTCATAAGAGTGACTAAAGAGACTGTTATATACTGGATAGGACTTTAGGTAATAACTAAACAAATCTGAAAATAAAATATAGTTTGGATAATAATACTGCACGACTGTTGGTTCTTTAATTGTAACAAGTACACTGTTCTAGGTTTCAGGTAAGTGGGAAATCTGTATTAACTTTGCAATTTTTCCATAAATCTAAAACTTTTCCAATAAAAAGCACCATCTCCCTTGAAAATATAGATTTTGTACATGTATATGCATATACTATATATTAGATCGATTACATTATATATTATGGTTCAAAGTCAGGTAGTGGGAAGTTAGTTGATAGTGGGAACTACCCTATTACCCAGGATTCAACTTCTTTGGAAAAACACCTATAATCAGTCTTATTATGATACTAGGGCAGATTTCAGAAACTTGGAAAAAATGATGGTACATATGAAGTGAATATTAGTCCTTGTTAGAACTGTAAGGAAAACTTAAAGAAGTGGGTACCACTAAGATGATATTTCTCGGATGTTTCACAGCATGGCCCCTTAACAAAAAATTAAGGAATGTACTGAAGAGGGGAACACCAGAAACAATGAGACGCTCAGTGGTGGTGGTTCTGTGTAGGCAGTGTTGGCTGTAGAAAATAATGTTGAAAAGCAGATTTCTCAACTCAGTGAGACAGCAGCATTCCTCAAGGGCAGGAACCACCATTGCATCAGTATTTAAACATTAGAGACAGGTGGAAGATATTAACATAGTGGTTGGTAGAGGAAGTTATGCTAAAAAAGACACTGACATGGAAGAATTTGTGGCAATAGCTAGGCAACTTGGGTGCTTTTCGGGCCTAGATAGATTCAAAGTGAGTGACTAAGAGTCTTGCACCACCCAATGCAATGGAAAATTATAACCATTTATTCACTTCTGGATATAAGCCAGTTCTCAGAACTAGGCCTAGAGTCCATCAATTGAGTAATAAGCCAGGTCCTCTTGAAGACGGACTCGACACCACAAATGTGTATGATAGCAAGTCCCTACACCCCAAATTCTTCTGTAACTTGTCAAAGTAACTGCACATGAGAGCAAGGAGATTACCAAACCTTTTGAAAATTGTAGAGTATACTACCCAAGCTCATACTTGGAATTTAAAAAATCTGTTATGATACACTGTTAAGTTGAGGGTCTATGAAGTCAGATGGTATTTTGAATATCCCTTTCTGGACATTCCACAGTACATCATAAATCTATTGGTTCAATACATTAATAGCATCAAGTTAACAGGAATCCCTGTAAGACATATAACTTGTAGAGGTCAAGATATGAATCTTTTTTAAATGGCTGTCATAGTATTTGTACATATTTATGGGGGCTCAGTATGGTAATTGGATGCATGTATGCTATATGTAATAATCAAATCAGAGTAATTAGAACTTCATCTCTTCAAACACAAGTCATTTTATGTCCTGGGAGTTTTGTGCTCTTTGAGTCATTTTTAAGTATATCATACATTTTTTGAAACAATTATTACCCTACTGTGTCACAGAAAACTAAAATTATTTTCTTCTTTCTTGTGAGTGTTATTTAACTTCTCTCCCACATACTCCTACCCTTTCCAGCCTCTATGGAGCACCATTCCAGTCCATTCTATGAATTTGACTTTTTATTTTCCACAAATGAGTGAGAATTTGTGGTATTTCTGTGTTTAGCTTATTTTACCTTAGGTATAGATCTTGCTAAAATTCAGGGATATGTCTGATTGATGAAATTTGTAGGGTTTAAGTGATGTCGAGAGTGCAGGGACACAGCCTTTGAAGAGGTCATTTACCATTATCTATAATAAAAAAGAAGCTTGGAAAGATTCTTTGGATCTTGGGCTAAATGCCAAATTGGTGTTCTATCTCTGTTAGTAAAGTAACTCAAACACCGTTTTTAATGTGGCTTAGAATCAGCAAGGTCTCTGCAGCCACTGTGGCACTGCCACTTAGTTTATAAGACCCTGGAAAGAGAGAAATCATCAAATGTTTTTAGAGGTAGATGTAGTAAAAAAAGCCATAGGGAGTATCTAGCAAGCCAGATGGGAGGGTCTTATTCCTATGAATAACACCCAGAGTAGAGAATTTTATAGCTTCAGATATCAGTTTGTTGTCTGAATTTAGGTACTGGTATTTACATCTGCCTCTAGTACAGTACTCTTACCAGAAATTTGGAAATCTTGATTCTCACTTTCTTAGACTTTAATTTCCACATTTCTGGACTGTAACTTTGCTTGTTCCCTTCATTGTGTTTCTGTGACACTTTAAAATATTTACTTCCATTCTTTCAAAATACTGCCAAAATACTTAAAATAGTTTATAATAATGATTGACTAATGTTTCTATAGCCTCAATGATTTTGGAATTAAGGTTTAAAACTTTCTTCTACATCTAGGTGTGTAGTTTAGTGAAAGATGACTTATTTTTTAGACATGCTGTGCTTTGGAATCATAGACATCAATATATAACACCAGCTTTTTTATATTTTCATAGATATCTCAAAGTTCCCCACATGTATGTAGTGTCATACCAAATTCATGATCTTCACTTGAAAATATGGTCATCCTCTGATGCTCCTATTTCCATGAATAATACCACAAGCTAGCCAAATGCATAATTATACATCTAGGGTTTCCCTGACACTATCCTGTCATCAACAATGTAGTCCATTAGCAAATTTTGACTGAGTATATTCCAGTTTTATCCTTTTCTAAGTATATTATGACTACTCCACTCAGCATCAGGGCATCAGTCATCTGCTACCTTAGTTACTGTCAACAATCTTAATCATCCTCTCTGAATAGACTCCCATATTAAATGTGTTTTCAATTTTAAAATAGTACTAATTTTAAAACACAAATCTGAGCATATGTCATGTCACCTTCTTGCTAAAACATTTACTGTAGACTCCTGTTGCTCTCAGGACAAGATCTCTCAGGACAAGCATTTAACTTGTTCAATAATCTTCATCTGACTTGCACCCTTCTCAGCTGCCAGCCCCTGCTGCTTCTCATTCTTTGCCTTCCAAGTACACTGGCCATTTGTACTCCTGTGTCAGGGGCATTGTACATATGGTAATCTTTTTGTCCTCTTTCCCTAGTAAATCCCAACTAACCAGTTACCTCTTTCCTCAAATACTATTTAGGAATCTACAATCCAGAAGATATCAGAAATGTTATTGCTTCTGTTGTTGCTTTCCATCTTGCCACCTATCATAGTTCATAACTTTAATTTTAGGGAATATCTGCCTCTGCCCAGATCATATCTGGCATGCACAGAACTCTGAAAAATGTTTTATCTTGTAGGTATTGTATCTAAAAAAAAAAAACAATTTGGTTAGAATGTGTTTCAGAACTCATACCGATTTGAGGCATAGGGATTTATCTGGGAAGACTTGGAATACTGAGTAGGAAAGGTACTATGGTTAAATCTCATCCATGTAAGGATTCTTTGCTGTGTACAGGCACCACATCTTTTCCTATTCTTAATTTTTGTCATAAGGATAAAGTGGTTCCACTGCTACTGCTCACAGTGCAATGGCTCTTTGGAATCTGAGATGATCTAGATTTGTTTGTCTCTGCAATTTCATGATACTTAATGTGATCGCATCATTCCTCAGGACTTTGTGTGTATCACACATTGTGTTACATTGTGCTGCTCTAAATACTGGCTTCCAGTGATCCTCTCAGTAGACACTGCTGTGTCTTGTTAATGATATCCACAAGTTCAAGTCTTATCCACAGAGGAAAATGTACGTGATTTGTTTTTTGGTGGGGTATAATTAGGAATCTTAGAGTATCAGAATAAATCAACACATCTAACGATGTCTATGTCTTCTCTTGAATTCTTTGGGGTATAATTACCACATTCCTGGTATTGTGCTGAGCATATGCTTGCCTCTCATACATGGCATGTAACAGAAGGACTTGGAGAGGGGGGCATGTGTGAAAAGAGAAGAGTGTTCCAGTCAAGCAAAGAGTAGCTGTCCCTTGTCTGTGTGACTGTTGGAAGTGGTAGATCATGACATCATTCATCACTGTATCTATGGGAAGCAAAAAGGGCATTGATAATCTTAGCCCTGTGGTTTTGAGAAGAAATAGTTTCAAAGCCTTTGGATGAGACAGGTACAACTGTCCTAGAGCATCCTTCATATATGGCATAAAGTCTGTGGAAGTAGTGATGCCCAGGGTACCAGTACTGGGAAACTTACAAAGAAAAGTTGGTCTACTATTTATCTTAAGTTGTTGCAGGCCAGCAGCAGCAGTGTCATGAGCAGAAAATGGTTGTATGATATCTGTTATGTGCATTTTAGCGTGATATCTTGCATGTGAGCACAAGCTATGGGTCCAGGCTCTGGTCTCACCCAAGCCCAGTGTATCATCTGAGCATAGCACACAATCAGTTTAACAGGGCTATTCTGGGAACCAGTCTTATATTATTTCATGAAAGTAATGATATTTTGGCTTAAAGGGAACAATTCTCTTTCCAGGTCAACCTTCAGGAAAATAGCCCTAGATAAATTCCCTGAGATGAAATGATAGGCCTGAGTGATGGAGCTCCACAGAGCATCTGGCTGATCCAATGCATGGATCTGAAATTTGGAAAATGCCTGAAAGGGAGACACAGGGAGCAGGCTGTCCATGGGTCCCAGTTTGGAGACTCTCTTTAGACGTTACTGCTTGACTCAGCTGACCCAGGCAAAAGAGAAATACGAATAGAATTTCTAGGGTTCCAGGAACCGGTATCTAGAGCAATGTCTACACACAATAGGTACTTAATCCATGTAAGTAAAATTTAGTTGATTTTACTGAAATAGCAAAAATAATTGATTTTATTGGTGATTTCTAGCCTTATAACTCGCCAAGTTCTAATTAGAGTTCCTGGAATTCTAGATCTGACCTAAGTGCATAGAAATCTTGAATTTAACAAAAAAAATCTAAAATCTCAGGAGAGGACCTAAGCAGTTAATTTATAGGGGCTTAATTTCTTTGCAGTGATCTTCATTTTATCTGTTTTAAAAAGCACTGTCTCAGGCTCAAAGATTAGAGAAAACATAACTGAAATGTGTTGAAACATGTAGAAAATATATTTTTTCTTGTAATCTGAGGATGTGTGCTCTGTATAACAAGCAGAAAAATGTTCGATATTTAATTCATCTGTGAGACTCTCTAATTCATATGAATAAAAAATACGCTGAGATTCTCATTCATATTGTAGCTTCCCATGGAAAATCTTTGAGTTTTAAGATTTTTCTTTTATACAAACATTAAACCCCGAGTCTCTGGCATCTTTAAAAAGCAACCACTGTTTGCAGAAAATGTATAATTCCATGGTAACTAAAAGCTACCAATATCTTTGTAGAAGTCTGACACATCCTGGAGAAGAATAAAAGAAAATCTGTGTAATCTTCTTTGAATTTCAGTTTCAAATTATCAAAGTATGCACTTTAAAAATTACTTTTTCTCTTGTTTTGTATTTAAAAGGTCATTTGTATGTAAGGGTACATAACTGGATTCTCAAAACTCTTGCCATGTGTTTCTCATTTTGGGTATGACACCATTAAGGTAGCAACTATCCATAGAAATTTCTGATCCAGATTTACAATTTCAATCATCTACACTGCATTTGTCCCAAATACCTACAAAGATTGTATTGCTGTGATCTGATTATACCCCACAATGTTCAGGTGTTAGAAATTAATTTTCAATGTTGAAACACTGGAACTTTCAGAGTTGATTATGTCATGTGACTTCTGCCTTCATGAATGGATTAATGCTGTTATTGTAGAATGGGATTAGTTCTCTCATGTGGGCCCCAGACAAAAGTGAATTTATCTCTGTTTGTCCATTTGCTCTCTTGTTTTTACACTTTCCTCCATAGAATGAGGTAGCACAAAGGCCTTGCCAGATGTTGGAGATACTTTCTTACACTTTATAACTTTCAGTATTATGAAACAAAAAACTGATCTAATTTAAAAATTACTCAGATATTTTGTCATAGTAGCAGAAAACAGACTAAGATAGATACTGATTTCAATAATAGGGGGAAAATTTGCTCCCTCCAGCTGAATGTTCTCTTTACATTTGTCTTTAATGTACCAACATCATTCAGTCTAAAAATTAATGTCATGCTAATTGGTATAATATGGTAAATATTAGAACATCTACCTTGTCTTCTTTTCTAAGGGAAAAGGAAAATAAATAAATAAATGTGTTTCACCATAAAGAATATGCGTTGGAAAATTATGGTGTCCTTGACTGCTGATGGTAAGTAGGCAATTTCTGATGTACTAATTTAAAATCACCATTTAGACAGTAAAGTTAAAGAAATTCCCTTGAGCATTCTTTTCTTAGAAACCTATACTTTTGATTGGTATAATATTCATAGACTTAGATTTCATTAGTCCTGAATGGAGACTACTTCTTGGCAAATGAGGGCTGTTTCCACTGAGTCTTACCATTACAACTGTGAAACATGTTAACATATCATGAAGTGAGTCACCTGAAAAGGATAAATATGCCTAATGGGAAAGTAAAAGTGTATATGAGCTGTTTAACGTATTTTTGTTGCAATTAAATTCTGATAGTTGAAAGCCTGTCCAGAGCATTTTCTTTTTCTATTAGCACATGTTTGAGACCCATAATGAATACATTCATTGTGGGGAGTTAATATGGATACATCTCACACGCTAATCCTTTTAACTTTACATTATGCTTCTCATTTTCTGTCTTTATCCTTAGGTCCCCTCCCTATCTGCACAAGGACCACTTCCCTGTTTCCTATCATCTTTCATTTTGCTCTTTAAATTACTTATAATTTGGATCTCTCAGAGTAGAGAAATTGTGCTACATTTTCAGTTGTTAATTGCTTCAAACTGTATACCATCTGCTACATCTTGAAATTGTAAATGGTTATACTATCATCAATTGATTTTAGCTTACATGTGCTCATTTGAACTGTTTTGATGCTGTGTGCATGCAATAGATGCAATAGCTCAGAGGTCCTGTGGGTTCAGTTCCAGAATCCTGGAATAAAAACATAGCAAAATAAAGTGAGTCAGAGGAAGAACATGAGCTCCCGAAGGTATGTTGTCCTAGCAAGAATTAACCTCATTTTACATTTCCATCAGAGCTTTCGGGTGGCCAAATGCATTGGTAATGAGCAGTAATATTTTTAAAGGAAGTTTTTTGGTCCTTGAGTCTCAACATTGTGTTTAAAATATTCATTGAACCATCTTGTAAGCAGATGTGCTGTCATCCAGGCTTTGTTGTTCCATTTATAGAGAACAGGCAGAATAGACTTAGTGTAGTTTTTCAGATTTTTCAGAATGGCAAAAAAGCATTGATTTCAATTTAAAATCACCATATGCATTAACCCCTAAAAAGAGACTCACCCTGCCCTCTAGAGACTTGCAGTCAGGCATTGACTTCTCTAGCCATGAAATCCCCAGTGGCATCTTCTTTCAATAGAAAGTTGTACCACCTACCTGGAGAACTGTTTAATATAGCCACCTTCTTCAGTTATCTTTGCTGGATCTTCTAGATGACTTGTGTCAGCTTTTCCATCTGCCTGACCCTTTTATGATATGGAAGTGGCTTCTTTCTTTAAGTCTTACCTGTCAAGTCCTGCTAATTTAAATTTTTCTTCAGCCATTTCCTCACCTCTCTTAACCTTCAGGTAATTGAAGAGAGTTAGGTCCTTCCTCTGGATTAAGTTTTGACCTAAAGAGTTCTTGTGGCTGATTTTGTCCTCTATCCATACCATCATCACTTTTTCCAAGTCAGCTACAATGTTTCATCACTTTCTTATTGTTTGTGTATTATCTAAGATCAAGCAAGCAGTAAAGGGAAGAGCTAAAATAAAAATCTATGTTCTCCCTATGAGAAGCCCAGCTTTGTCACAGCTGGGCGAATGGGCTGTGATTGGAATGTTTATACTCCCTGCAAAACTCATGTGGAGACTGAATCCCCAGTGTAGCCATATTGAGAGGCCTTTGTCTGTTTCATTATTGTATAACTCAGACTCCACTTCCTTCCTAACAAGGTTTTATCCTTCTAGCAAATTTGGAAACAAGAAATTTGTTTCACATCTGCTGCTGAATAACTTCCATGCTGAAGCTGCTAATCTTACAGCCTGGATTTCCAAGTGATGTATCAGGTAGGCATTGTCCTATGTAAAATTGTTTCTTATATTTTTAGACCTAGTGTGGCTACCTTGCAATGTGTTTCATTTTAATAGACTTTTAAAATCATGTTCTGCTTTCTCTTTTCTTGTGCTTCTACTCGACCTTGATGCTAACCAAACCAATGTTTATTTCTTTATTTACTGAATCAGAATATGTTTGAGTCTTGTATGTAATACATATGGTATTTAACATGCATTTATATATTTTATTGAAGGAAAAAACAAATGGCTTATTATATGATCTGAGAATCTCATTTTCCCTCCAAACCAAATGTTAGGAGAAAACCATCCTGAGCAAACATTTCACCACCCAAAAGAGATGGGTCCTTTGCTAATGATTATTAAATTTTACATCTAATTTTAGAATGACATACACCTCTAAAATCTGCAACAACAAGACACGGAAAGTTGAAACAACTTCAAGGGTGTGACCAGGAGGCTTGTCAAACTTATCTGGAAACCAATTCATTGTTTCCCATTGCAATTTATTTTCCCATTTAGTTTCTCTGGTACAACTGTATAAGTTCACTTGACCAGTCCTAACACACGGGAATAATCATTGTTGATTATTATGTAATTCATTTCTTAAATCCAAACATTTGCAATATCGATCTATTCCAGTTATAAAGATTTAATATCCCAATATCCTTCATATAATTTTCCTTTCTTTTATGTTCGTCTCTGCTACTGGAACCTGCCAATAGCCTCCTAACAGTTTTCCTTGCTTTTAATCTTGATTCAGTTTGCCTTTTTTTCACAGCACAGGATAGTACTCCTAAGATAAAAATGTAGGTGGCTCTCTCTTGATTTGTTCAATGACTCTTCATTGCTTTTGTGATGATATGTAGATTTACATGGCAAACATCATGCACTAGTTTTTTCTCTTCCTATTACAAAGATTTCTTAGTATTTACTGGCTCCCTACAGTTTCAGGAAGGCTAATTCTAAGTTGCAGTGAGCAGGTCATCTGGACTAGGCCACCATCTCTTTTTCCATGTCATTTAAATTGAGGCAACCAATATGAACTTCAGTATTTTTGTGGTTAATAATCATATATTATTCTTTTCTTTGTTGGGTATAAGGGAATCAAGTAAATCTGCACTCTGCTGACCATCACTGTGAAACTACAATGTGAAGGTTGCATGCAATAATGAAAAGAGCAACAAAGAATTGGATGTGATGAAAGGAAAGAATAACCTGCATCCTGGTCTGATGGTCTGCACAGACCGCCAGAATTTATAGGTGATTTTTCTGTTCCTCGGTGCTGAAGATATCTTAACTGATATCACTCTGCCCTCATTTTAAACACTAAAATTGAGTTACATGGAATCACTGGCAGGCCATTCTTCCTCTCACCTTGAGGCCTTTGCATTTGAAGTTGCCCTTATGTTGAACAGCTTCCTTCCTACCTCTCAAAAACTTGGTTATCTGCTGACACCTTTCAAGTCTGAGTTTCAGTTTCAGAAAGCCTTCCTCCATTCCGTAGTCTCCACTGCTTTGCTCCATTTCTTCACAGCATTGCTGACTTTGCTCTTGCAATTGCCTGCTCACTTGTCTCTTCCTTCAGTTAACTATAGATCCTCTCAAGATGGTGACCAGCACTATATTGTTCATAACTGCATGTTTAGCACCTGGTTTATGACACATGACATCCATTCATTGAATCATTTAGTAAATGCTTACAAAACACCCCTTATGGACCTGGAGTTCTTTGAGGAGTTCAGATTCTAGTGAGTAGATAGAGACAATGAACCAATGAAACAATACATGTGTAATAGGTTACATAGTGGTAATTGTTATGAAGATAAATCCGGAGGAAAACAGGGTAAATAAGTGAATCAACTTCAAGATCTTGGGTGTTTACCTTATAATTACTCTGAAGTTACACATGAGAAAGTTATCTGTTCTGCTTATTCCAACCACTCCCAATAATCACATTCTAAAGACAATGCTTTAATTTTTTTGTTCTTTTATGTTTTGTTTTTTGAGGCAGTGTCTAGTTATGTAACCTGGGATGGCCTTGAACTCATGATCCTCCTGCCTCAGACTCTGGAGTTCTGGGATTAGAGGGATGTGCAGCCATACTCAGAAATGCTTTAATTTTTAAAATGAATGCCCAGAAATATGAAGGGATTGAATTAAACATCATCTATCAGCATTGTTTTTAAACAGTCTCACATTTTATTCTTTAATGTTATAAGATAAAAAGTAGTAATTCTAAAAATCTGTTAATCGTTCTCTTAAAATTTTATTCATTGCATTTCAATAATTGAGATTATTATTAAATTGTAGGTTATTATAACTAAAAATAATAAAGTGTAGAAAAATTTATGAATATTTAAATTCTTCAATCATAGCTTTGAACAATTTGTCAGCTTCAAATTGCTTTTAAATGAATTCTGAAAGTCACTTTCTAATTTTCTTGCAGAATCATGAATTATAAATTATAGTATAAAAGTACCTATGAGATAAGACTAAAAAAAGGTCATTCTTGACGTGTTTGAAATGGTTTTAAATTACCCTAATTTCAGGTTTTAAGATGCGATATAATTTTCATTGAGAGTAGATGCGTATACTATAATAATGGTAAAAGGTTTTGTTGTTGTTATAAATGCTAACTGACCTTTTAATATGACACAAAAACTTCTTTTTCTTCTTCAAATTATAGTTATTTGGAAATGCAGGTTTCTAGCCTGGTAGAAACAATTTGCTTCTCTTGTACGTGTTTCTTTTAAAATTATGTACATATTACGGATTTTTAGTTTTCTCTAAGCTTTTCTGACATTGCAATATTGGTGTATTTAACATTTACTTGTATTTTCTTTTTCCTTTTTTGTAACAAAGGGCAAAAATTTGTATTTAATAAATATTTACAGTACCTATTGTATGCCAATTAGTATAAAGATTATTCCATTATTCTCCAGTATTTCACTCATTATATATATATATATATATATATATATATATATATATATATAAAGATCAAGAGGTATTCTATCAAATTTTATCATACCAAAATGAAAATTACACAAGTTATTTTGAAAATCACTTTGTATCACTAAAAATAATTCTATAGCTCAGAGATTTTAAAGAAATGAAAGGCAAGAATGGCTCTTCTAGAGCTTAAATATAACTAACTTGAGAAACTCTGAATGTATTTAGATTTAGACAGACCTGAGACAGTGTAAGAAATTTGACTAAATATTTCAGGTCATTAAGTACCATCTTGGAGTCTGGATACTGAAGAGGCACCACTATTATAAATGGGACAGGATGTGCTAAATAAGAATAAAATTCAGAGGTATCTGTTTTATTCTCTCCGAAGTTTATAATGCAAAAATAATAAGATATTCATTCTTGCTTCACCGTTGCAAATTTTAAAGAGTAGAATACCACAAAATGGCAGTTTAGCACCATACCTCTTACATGTTACCAATTAAGTAATTATTAAAGCAAATTTCTTATACTGTGTTATGTCCATTTAACTCTGAATACTCTTGAGTGTTCTGCAGTTTAGTCATAGTCAGACCTTTGTGTGCTCCCTCTCTTATTGTAGCTGCTCAAATTGTCTATTTGGCCAATAACAAATGGTAGAATCGACGGTATGTCACTCCCAAGAGTCAGTTGTAAAAGATTACGGCTTCCATCATGGTCTCTCTGTCTTGAAGTTCTAGCCATGTGGTTCAAGGGCTTTTGGATAGGCCCAGATGAGGAAAAATTGAAATTTATATCACAAATTCCTTTAGTAAATACGGAAGTGGTAGTTTTCAGAACTTTCAGATTACTGTAACCATCATTAACTTGGCTGTGGTGTCTAGAAAGAACTGAGCCAGAATCTCTTAACTAAGTCCTGCCTAAGTTCTTGACTCCCCAGAAATTTTGTGATAAAACATATTTGTTGATCTAAGTTTCTAAGTTTTGGAGGTTTTTTTCTTTTTCTTTCTTTCTCTTTCTTTCTTTCTTTCTTTCTTTCTTTCTTTCTTTCTTTCTTTCTTTCTTTCTTTTTTAGTTTTAGTAGTACAGTACATGTTAGCAGTACATGATGTACCACTGTAGTGAATTGGTACACATACATAAAACACAGAAATTCCCTTCTCCCCACCCAACTTTTATTTTTTAACATCAGATTCACTTATTCACTAATAAGACCTTATAAAATTAATTTTCATATAAACGGATTGAAAACCAGACTAATCAACCAAATAACATATAAAATATGTAAGACAGTTGTACTAAGTCAAGGTACACTTTCAAGTACATTGTCTGATCTGGATTGCAATCATTTTTTCTTTTTCTTTTTTTCCTGTTATCTGTCATACATATATGAAACCATATATATATATATATATATATATATATATATATATATATAGATGAGAAACCATGCAATATTTAAACTTATGTGTCTGAGTTATTTCACTTAATGTTGTGGTTTCAAGGTTCATCCATTTTTCTACAGATTATTCAAGTTTATCCTTTTTATGACAGAGTAGTACTCCATTGTGTATAAACACTGCATTTTAAATGCATTCTTCTGTTGATGGACACATAGACTGTTTCCAAGATTTAGTTCTTATGAATTGCACTGCTGTAATATGCATACATCACTGTGGTATGATGTCTTTAACTCTTTTGGAAAGATACCTAGAAAGAGAATATCTGGGTCAAAGGAATTCCTACTTTTAGATTTTGAGGTATCTCCATATTGATTTCCATAATGGTTGTATCAGTTTACAATCCCACCAACAATGGAGAAGGGTTCCTTTCTCTGCACATACTCACCAGCATTTATTAACGATTGATTTCTGGTTGTAGCCATTCTTTCTGGAGTGAAATGAAATCTCAGTCCTGTTTTAATTTGCATTTCTCAAATGGCCAGTGATGTTGAACATTGTTTCATGTATTTACTGATCATTTATATTTCTTTATCTGAGAAGTATTTATTCGTTTCAGTTGCCCATCTGAAATTAATTGGGTCTTTAAGTGGGGGAGTAAGTTTCTTGAATTCTTTCTAATATTCTAGATATGACTCCTTCATCTAGAAAAAATTTCCTATTCACTCTGCTAGTGGTTTATTTTGCTATGCATAAGCTTTCTAATTTGTTTTTATCCCATTTGTTGTTCCTTGGTTTGATTTCTTGTGCAACTGAGGCTTTGTTCAGAAAGTATTTACCTGTGCCTAAGTCTTGAAGAGTTTTACCTATTTTGTTTTTCAGCAGATTAAGTGTTTCTGTTATAATGTTTAGATCTTTTAGTCATTTTTATCCCATTTTAGTGCATGGTGAGAGATATGGGCCTAGGTTCAATCTTCAGCATGTGGATAGTCAGTTTTCTCAGGATCACTGTTAAAGAGGCTATCTCTTCTCCAGCAAAGGGATTTTACCCCTTTGCCCAAATTAAAATAGCTGAGTATTCCTGGATTTGTTTTTGTATGTTATATTGTTTCACTGACCACAAGTCTTTTTTTTTTTGTCAGTATCATGTTATTTTATTATGGTAGCTTTGTGGTATAATTTATAGCCCAAGAATGGAATACTTCCTGCCTTTCCCTTGTTGCTCAGAATTGCTTTTGTATTCCAGATGTCTTCAGATTCCATACGAATTTTAAGATTTATTTCCACAGCTCTGTGAGGAATTTTATTGGTATTTTGATAGGAAATGCATTAAATCTAAATAATAGTTTTGGAAGTATGGAGACTTGATTATATTGGCTCTGCCTATCCAGGAACAAGGGCTATCTTTCCATTTTCTAGTATTCTCTTCAATCTTTTTTGTTCAGAGTACTACATTTTTCATTATAGAGGTCTTTCACTTCCTTGGTTAGGTTATTTCATAAGATTTCATTTTTCTTAATGCTATCATGAAGGGTTTTGTTTCCCTAATTTCCTTCTCAGTGATATTTTTATTGATATGCAGGAATGCTAATGAGTTTTTATTGTTGATTTTGTATATTGCTACACTGCCAAATTTGGATATTAGTTCTAAGAGTCTTTTGGTAAAGTTTTTGGGGTCTTCTATGCAGAGCATCAGTCACCAGCAAATAATTATAATTTAACTTCTTCCTTCCCTATTCACAGCCTTTTAATTCTTTGTCTTGTGTTATTGCTCCAGCTAATGTTTCAAGAGCTATATTGAACTGGAATAGTGATAGCAGACATCATTATCTTGCTCCTGATTTTAGAATGACAGATTTCAGTTCTTGACCATTTAGGATAATGTTGGCTGTTGGTTTGTCCTAAATGGTTTTTACTAGGTTGAGATAAAGACAACCTGTTCCTATTTTATCCAGTGTTTTTACCATAAATGATTGCTACATTTTGTCAAATGCTTCTTCTGGGTCTATTGAGTTGATCAAGTGATTTTTTTCCTTGCTTCTGTTTATATAACGTTATTACATTTGTTGATTTGAATATGTTAACCCATCCCTGCATTGCAAGAATGAATCCTACTTGGTCATGGTGTATGATCTTTTTGATGCTTTGCTGAATTCTGCCTGCCAAAGTCTGACTGAGGATTTTTGTATTGTGTTCTTTAAAGAAATTGACCTGTAGTTCTCTTTTTCTGGTTTTGTAATCACAATAATGTTTTTGTCCAGGAATGACGTTGTGAGTACTGCTTCCCTTTTGATTTCATCGAAGAATTTGAGTATTGGCCTTAGCTCTTCTCTAAAGTTCTTGGAGAATTCAATATTGAAGCTGTTGTGACGTGGGGTTAACTTAGTAGTTTTTTTTATTACTTCTTGAATTTCAGTAACTGATACTAACATGTTCAGGAATTTTATGTCTTCTTGATTCAGCTTTGGTAGTTCATATGTATTTAGAAATTTATCCAGTTTCTCTGAATTTTTCATTCCGTTAGAGTATGGATTCTCACAGTAGTTACCAATAAGCTGGGTTTCAGCAGAATCCATTGGGATTTCACCATTTTTTTTTCTAATGGTATAGATTTGTATTTTTTCTTTCCTCATTTTGGTAAGGTTACCTAAGAGTTTGTCTATTTTGTTTAATCTTTCAAAAAATCAACTCTTTGATTCATTGATTCTCTGAATTATTTTCTTTTTTTTTTTTTT
>RJWM01036325.1:0-18240 GCA_004363535.1 Dasyprocta punctata | reverse complement strand
AAGAGGACTCCCAGACCTGCTCCAGAAAGTAGAGTTGGCCTTTATAACTTTGTGAAGTTCTTGGAGTTCACCAATTGGTTTGTGTTTCATCTTACTCAGATCAGTTAGCCAGGATTCTCCAGAGAAACAGTGAATTAGATATACACAGATATAAAAGAGGAGATTTATAATGGCTCATGTGATCATGGAAGCCAAGAGTTCCTTCAATAGGCCATCTACAAGTTGGAAACCCAGGAGAGCTGGTGGTCTAATTCAGTTTGAGAACCAGGAGAGTTGGGAGTGTGATTCAGTCTGAGACCAAACCCCGGAGACTGGAGAGCCACCGATTCTGAAGTCCTGGGATCTGAGGATCAAAACCCCAGCAGAACCAACATTTGATGCAGAAGAAAGTGTACGTCCCAGCTCAAAGAGAGAATCTGTCCTTCCTCTGTTTTTCTGTTTTAATAGGACCCTCAGTAGATGGCACAGTATCCATTCTCACTGGCGAGGGTAATTTTTCTTTACTCAGTATGCAAATTCAAAATTCTTTTCATTCTGATTAACTCAGATGATAATGTCTCTGGGAAACACCCTCATAAACATCCATAAATAAGCTTTTTCCAGCTCCCTGGGAATCCCTTTGTCCAGCTAAGTTGACACACAAATTAAGCTCTATACTCAAGCTGTGCTTTCTAATTAGTTTTTATCTTCCTAGCTCCTGGTGGCCAGGGAGGCCTCCTGTTAGTTGCCACCTATCTCCTGGAGACCTCCCAGACCCTTGGCGGCATCCCTCTGCATTCCCAGAGTAGCCTTCCTTTTCTTTACCCAGTACTCACCATACTACAACCATCCCACCACTGCCAACTTGCTTGTGCCATAGTTTTTGTGAAGTAAGGTAGGATTGCTCATATTCAAGCTAGGTTTAGAATTTGAGCCTATCAGACTCCCAAATTCATGAGCCCTTTCCATTCTCCCAAGGTGCATTGTGGGTAGTAGGAATTTCAGTAGGCAGGTGAGATGTAGAAGATGGTTCTAGTAATGAAAGTAGATGCCTCAGGGAGCCACACTTGGAAATCACAAGTGAGGAAATTTTGATGAAGGATAGGAAGAGGCCAGCTGGCTTGGATGTGCTATATGTGGAGAGCAGACAGGTGGTCCAGGTTGGAAAGAAGATTGAGCACTGGGCAGAGGACATGGACATGAGACCCAGATGTGATGGGGAATGGTCAAAGCTCTTTGAACAAGGGCAAAGCATCATGAGATTAATTTGAGGGTGGATCTAAGCATAGCTTTAAGCACTCTTCGGTGGATTGCTGTCTGCATGTAGGGTGAGAGCATGGATTCTGGTCAGATGGACCAGCTCCTGGCTTTTCTGGGATAGTGAATTTCTGTCTCATGGCCTCATTTTCCTCATCTGTAAAATGAGAATGGTGATAAAGGTCTTTATCTTTTGGGACTGTAGTGAGGACTCCATGAAATAACAGATGTAGAGCTTGTGGCTCAAGACAGACCTGGCTGGCTTGGGGAAACATGCGGCAGTTGCGATGAGTCCCGGGAGAAAGAGGAGGTGGAGGATGCCAGTCTGAGGCCTCTGTGGCCTTGGCACGCTCTGGCCTGCTGTTCCTCAGAACAGGCCTTTGAAAACCAGGCAAGAGACATGGAACTTGAGAAATTGTGGGAGAGAGAAAGTGAAAGTGATCGTCTGTCAGGTGAGAAGCCATGAAAGACTGAAGTGAAGAGACCAGCAAGGACTCAGCACCAGAGCTGACACTCTCGTCCTGTGGTTTGCACAAGCGGGCTGGCAGCAGGATGTCTGAGGAAACTGCCTTTTTACTCTAAAAAGCCATAAAACAATTTTTGTTTGTTTTGCTTTCCACTTGAAATAAGGAGTTTTCTCTTTGCAAAGGTTCTTTTTATTCTAAATCAGGCTCTGAGCAGAGGTGTCACTACCACAGGGCCGGAAGTAGATACCACATGGGGTGCTCAGCTGGGTCACAGGCTCTGCGTGTTTCATCAGCCGGGGAAGCCTGTGACAGCCTGCCCACAGCCGGCGAAGTGTCACCGTCAGCAGCCCCAAAACTCCTGGGAAACTCTCAGGGTGCCTCAGGAAGAGGTTGACGTCAACCTAGACATCAGGGGACTTCGAACAAAACTTTAGAAACCATTCCTTTGCCTTTTACTTGGTAACATGATAAAGTGATCTCTCTCTGGGGAAATGGGTCAGTTTGCTTCAAGGGGCTCCTTTGATTAAGATATGTATATTTAATATACACATTTTAATTTATTCATCAATTATAAATATGTCATAAATATTTGCTTTGTGAATATTTTTGTGAATATTTAAATTATATATGTTTTAAAGGGATACTGATTCTTTGCTTTAAAAAACATAAAAAGGCTGGGATTACGGCTCAGTGGTAGACAGCTTGCCTAGTGTGCATGAGGCACTGGGTTTGACCACTAGTAAAGAAAGAAAGAAAAAAGGAAAGAGAAGGAAGGGAGGGAGGGACAGATGGGAATAGCAAAGGAAGGCAGGATAAAGGGAAAGGAAGGAAGGAAGAAGGAGAAAGGGAGGAAGGAAGGAAAGAAAGAAGGAGGGAGGAAAGAGCTGGGTCTGGTGCACACAGAGGGATGAGGTAGGAAGATTGCCACAAGTACACGCCATCCTGGGCTACATATACAGCAAGCTTAAAGCCAGCCTGAATAACCCAATAAGACCCTGACTTAAAAAAAAAAAAAGCCCCTCCCAGCAACAACAAAAAGAGACAGAGGGAAGAAGGAGGGAAAAAAAACCTGTATTAATATGAACCAAATTAATTAGGACCCTTCCTCCCCTGGACAGCTTTTGGATGCAGAAAGATTCCCAAACACTTGAGTGTGTGGCCATTGATCAGTATTGTCTGTTAATAGTGGCTGTAAGATTCTAGGGACTGTGGGAATGACTGGTTTGTTATTAGAAGAGTTTAAATGTTCCCACCTGAAATACTCATAAAGGAATTTCTTGAACAAAAAAACCTGCCTATTCTCTGTCTGTATTACTCTAAATTCAAAATATAGGACAATTTGAGATGTGGTTGATTTCAATAATTTTAGTAGTTATTAGTAGTGAAACAGAGCTCTCTACTCACTCCTCTGTTCCAAACGTGGATGACAGTGAGAGGCAATTACTAACAGGCAATTACTCCTGCCCGGCAGGAGTAATGAACATCAGCCTGTGTGTTCCATCAACTCTATACTTGCATCTCTGCACTTAGTTGGTGCCAATCAGGCCTTGCGATATATTTCTCTCCTGTCAAACAGTGACCTCCCAGAGGCCAATGAGATATACTCATCTCTGGGTCTTCAACCCTGTATATGATTCATAGTATTGCGCAATAAATACTCACTGAATGAATGAACAAAGAAGTGGACAAATAACTGGAAGTCCTTCCCTAAGCAAGAGGTTGTGTTTTATCACCCTAAGGCTTCCCTCTTCCTCCTGCCTCACTCACCTGTCACCTCCACTGGTGTAGACACTTCTCACACGTAGACATGGATCCATCCTTTACTTTTTTTTTTAACTGCTGAGAGTACAGAAAGCAATGGGCTTCTGAAGAAGATAGCTATTTTGGTCCCAAGCAGAAAGGAGTGGGTGATTCTGTGGGCAGAAATGGCAATTCCTGAACACGGTGTGGTGACTCATGCCCAGAAGTGCTCAGAATTTCCTCTGTTTTGTGGCTAGTGGGGCTGACTTGACTGTGATGCTTTCTTTGAAGCACAATCAGATGCAAGGAAGACACCGCAAGCTGCTCTTTGAGGGTGGGAGCAGGACTGAAGGCAAACAGATGGATTCAGAGAACCCAGACCCCAAGGACCAGGTGGAGCCTGAGAGTTCCTAAAAGAGGCTGAGCACTCCGAGTAACCCAAGGAACCTCTCTGTATGTGGTAGTTGTGATGCCGAGCTGCAGGCCCAGTACACTTAATTTTTGCAGGACCATAAGGACCTGTGAGACAGAGCACATCCTTTTCTCAACTTTTCAAGGCACAAATCAACTTTTTTGCTAAAATAGAGCATATATCTTTGACCCATACCACCAGTTTAGAATAGTAGTAAAAAGGTGGGCATTGGACTGGCTCAAGTCTTCGCTTCTGTTATGGTTTATGCCCAGATGTCCCTGCAAAGCCTCATGCAATCATGGGGGCAGGCTTCTAGAGCTTGTGGCTGATTCATGGTTCAGTGCTGAAATTGTGTGTGAGTATAAGGGACAGAAAGTGTCTTCTCTTGTTCTCTTCCCTTTTTGCTCTTGTTGCTTTTGTTGTTTTTTGCCACTATGAACTGCTGCCCTCAGCAATAAGCCACCCTGCCTTGGAGTCAGCCGAATATGGACTGAAACTTCCACAAACTGTGAGCTAAATAAATCTTTCCTTCCTTCACTTTGGGTGTTGCGTATTTTGTCTCAGCAATGAGAGAAAAGTAACTAAAACAGCTTCTTCCTAGTTGTGTTACACCAGGCAACTTATTAAATGTCTGTAAGCCACACTTCATCAACTGTAAAACTGGGATAACTATAACACCTATCTTATTTTGAGTTTTAACCAAAACAATACTATGTATTAACATAATACCTAAAAGATTGTGCATAGGCAGTGAATAGTCACCCTACCCTCGTTATTATCGTTAGTGTTTCTTGGAACAAGGCTTAATGCCAACAAGCATGAATGGAAAAATAGGTATTAGTATCAGTATTTTCACATGGGCTTTCCCTAAGCAACCATCTGTTCCTTACCTCAAAACTTGACTCTTTTGTTCATCTCTCTCTTTTGCCATAGGAAATCAAGGCCTATTGAAGACACGTCTAGTTTCCATACTCTTTGAGTTAATGGACCCAATCGTTTCATTATAATTTTTTTTAATTTTAAAGAGTATGTAACAGAACAATGCCAATCAAAACAAAACAATGTAAGAGGTACAGGACTTCAAAACATTATGAAATCAACAGTAGTAACCATAATGCCTTTTGATGTCTTCAAAATAGCTGCACATAACTTCGGACATAGTAAAAATCAAACAGAGCAGAATAGAATAGAAACAATAAAAACAAAACAGTGAATGTGATAAAGAGCTTCAAAACAAGCCAACAGTAAATCCAAAATTGCTACCATAATATATCGTGCTATCCTTGAAATAGTTTTCCCTGCCATGGGATTTAACATAAACAAAACAAAAGAGAATAAAACTCAACCCAACAAAACAATGGAAACGGTATAGGACCTCAAAAGAAGGCCATGGGGAGTCAATGATGGCTGCAACCCTCAGAAGGCGATACGCTTAGATGTCTCACTGCTTAGTGATAGCCTCTAAACCTATGATCAGACCACTGGCCCTAGACCTACAATGTTAGTGAAACACCAAAGCACCACAGGCATCCAACTGTATTTCACCTCCACAGCTATTATCACTGCCTGTGTTTCTCTGGATAAGCTGGTCACTTGAGGCGGGTGGGGACTGGTACTTCTTGTTTGCCAGCCTGCGAGCTGGAAGGGGCTAGGGTCTGGCTGTTACCAGTCCGGCCACAGACTGGGCTTGTTTGCTGCTGTAGCCATTGTTGTCTCTCCATTGTAACTTTCTTCATATTCCTCAAAAATCCATTGCTCTAGCCTAGTGTGGTGTCACATACCTGTAATACCAGCTACTTGAGAGGCTGAGGCAGGATGATCATAAGTTCAAGGCCTGTCTGGAAAACTTAGCAAGACTCTGTCTCAAAGTAAAATAAAAAGATCTAGGTATGTAGATCAGTATTCTCTGATTTCAATCCTCAATGTCTCTCCTTTTCCCTCTTCCTCTCCCTCTCCCCACCCCTACCCCACAGAGTTGCTCTTTCTTTCTTTTTGGTGAGAGGGATCTACTCAACTGCAACTTGTACAATGTAAGAATACACTGTGTTTAGCATGTCAGGGAAACCGTGAGACAGGGGAGACAGCAGGTTAAGACATCTGCCCATATTTTTCACATGGGACAGGCCTACCAGTGGTCTGTTCATAGGATCAGCACACTTCTGACCAGCATCTTACTCCTTATTTGCTTCTTTTCTTCCCAGTTCAGTACCTTCAGATCAACCTCCACCCACACCACTCACACTTTAGTGCTTGAGAGTTTTCTGCTACCTGAAGCCCTCCTGTATGCAGGGTGCCTAGCACTGGGTTGACAGCTACTGGTCAAAGGCCTTGTGAATTAGTGAGAACGGGGTGGTGTGGGAGTATGCTGTCAGGATGAGCCCTGTGACTCTAGCCTTGGGGCAAGCAGGTAGCTGATGCTGGGTCAAGGGGGAAATTTGGATGTAGGGAAATAAGACCCAGGGCTTTTTTGACTGTTAGCCAGGGGCGTTGTGTGGTATTGGTCATGCTGGTCAATGATTCCTCATGTCAGGGAAATCTGCCTGAGACCGGTAACATCTACAGACACTAGAGAATCAAAGTGAGGTGAGAAGCACTCAAATTCTTTTTGCTTGAGCAGCAGCATTAATCTTTATCAGAAAATCACTAGGCCCTTGAGCCTCATTGTGCTCAATACATGCACCAAAAAATAAATGCACACATACAGCAAATTATCTTTGCTACTCGTGAAGTATGTTCTATGTATATAACTTCAGCAGCAAACATTACAAAATTTTGTCCTCCAGCCCATCTCATGTTGTTAGAAGCATCATTCAGAGCTAGTTTATCCCAGAGCTACCTTCTCTGAGAGGTCTCTCCTCATTACACAGATAGCATATGGCTTTCCCTATTCTGATAACTTCTGGTATTATTTGATCTTTTCTAGATTTGTTTTCCCATTGTAACTGAAATTTCTGTGTGGGTAAAAGCAACACATTGCTTCTGTCACATGATAGCCTCACTACTCAAAGTGAGGTTCATGCATTAATAACAAAGGCTTCACATTGGAGCCCGTCTGCTCTAGAATTCTTAGGCAGCCAACTCAGCCCTCCCAAGCCAAAATTCGCTTTATAACAAGACCTCTGCTGCCTTGTAAATGTGTTACAGTCTGAGAAGTACTGCTATGTTCTCAATGAATAGAACTGGAAAAAAAGAATTAACCAATGATGGGAATCATCATTTTGTCTCCCTAAAGTCATAGGATGCAATCCTAACTGCATTTTAAGTCATTTGAGAAGCTTACAACAAATGTCACTGTTATTTCTGGGTTCTCTGCCCCAGAGAGTCTGACTTCATTGGTCTTAGTAAATCTGAAGTATCACTTTTATCATATTCCAGATGCACACTCTAATGTGCAGCTGGTGTTGGGAACCACTGCTCCAAAAATGTTTCCCGGTGGGATTTGTGTACTTTTATTGATGAAAATAAATGGCAAAGTACATTGAAGTCAGTCCAGTAGCCAAAAGCTATTTGAAGAGTCTTACAGGAGAAATACCAAAAATTCCTAGAGACAGTTGTAATATCACTTTCCCTAAATGAGTGACTTACTGGAAAACATGTTGGAGAAATCATTGATGGGATATTAATCATTTGCAAATACAGATAGCTTCCCCTGGGCAATCTTTAAGATAGGAACTGCTCAGCAGATGTTTCTTTCTGCTATTAAACCATAAGAGGTTTGAGGTAAAAGACTATAATCTTGTCCATCTCTGTAATTCTAATGCAGGAATGGATAGATAAAGGAGTATCACCTCTAATCAATGTAGAGATGTGCAAGGAATATTGGGCTAGAATTTAAAAGGCCAAAATTTTAGTGCAGTCTTTACTGGAACATGCTCACGGATGAAGGACTTATAACTTTTTGAAGGAATCAGTTGAATTAAGGTCCTTTCTCCTTTCTCTTTCCTCATAGTGAATGACTCTGGACCAAGAGAAGAGCAGCAGATTCCCACTCACATAATGCTTCTCCTGTGAGAAACAAGGACACTGTGAACAGAAATGCCCTTACCAAGGAAACGAGTAACAGTACTCCTGGTCTATCTGTGTGGTAGTTTTGCCTTGCCACCTACCACTGCAGCAGTACGGAAGCAACGGGTCATGCCACAGTGTCGGGCAGTACCTTTTAAGAGCTGGAAATAACCTACAACGAGATTTCAGGCTTTGGTCTGTTGACACTCACGATCTCTTAACCCTGACCCTGACTGAGTATGTCTTCAGCTAGAAAATTTTTCCACTTCCAAAAATACCCACAATTGAAAGTATTTTTTGTTGTGTTTTGTTTTTTGCAATAGGATCTTGCCATGTAGCCCAGGCTGGCCTCAAACTCATGGCAATCCTGCTGCCTCAGCCTCCTGAGTGCAAGGATTATAGGAGTGAGCCACCACACCCAGCTGAAAATATTTTTTAAGTAGAATTTTTTTCTTTTCAGAATTCTTGACATAGAGTGATAGGCCTGGAAAAAAAATTTGAGATCTCTTGGTCAACTTTCCTTTACAGAGAGCAATTCGACATGACTCCTGCATTTCTCCTCTTTGGTTTCCAACAATGTCACTAGAAAGTGCCTGGCTCCATTTTCCTCTTTCTGCAAAATTCATTTTCCTCCTGATTCTATTCCCAACAAATCTCAGATGACATGACCCATTTCCCAGAGGAATTCTGTTTATTTGTAAAGTTCTTACTCATCATTGGACAATTAGGGGAGTAGGGAATTAACTTGCATAGCCACTGTATTGAGTAGGCTGCCTCAATAGTGTCTACGCATGGAATGACTTCCACAAGAAATTACACAGCAGTATCCAGAATGCCAAGGCTTGGTCATGGTGGTGCACACCTATAATTCCAGCACTTGGGAGGCTGAGACAGGAAAGTCACCATGAGTTTGAGGCCAGACAAGGTTACATAGTGTCCTCAAGGCCAGCCTGGGCTGCATAGTGTGACTCTATCTCAAAAAAAATTTTTTTTTAATTTTAAAAATATTTAAGCATACTAAGGCTCTAGCCAAATAAATTCTAAGACTCCCTGTCTTTGTGATGAGTGGCATGGTGGAGTTGTATAATATATCAGCCACTTTTCACTAGCATCTCTAACTGATGCATCAGTGAAATCAGTTGTTTTATACCAAATGGTAAAGTCAATTCTTTTCTTTTCAGTTCTGAAGTTCAAAAGAGAGCATACATACAGACACTACACCAAACTGCACATTTAAGACACACTGTTTTAAAGAAAATAGTGGCTGTTTTATGAGGTATTCCCAATGCATTCCAAAATCTTACCTTTTCAAGTCTGGCTTGAAAATGAACAAAAGACAGTAGCAATAATTTGGGGAAGGAGGGATCTAGAGCAACTCAAGGATTAAATGTGAAGGGGAAAACATTTTGTGTTATAATGGTAAAGTTGAAGGTGGGAAATTCTAGTGTGGGCAATAGTCCTTACAAGAAGGGATAATTAAACAAACAAGTTACCATAATGGTTTTCTGTGCTTTTTTTTTTTTTTTTTTTGAGTCTAGGGGATAAAGATTTGATCATAGAATTCCTAGAATGAAAGAGAGATGATGAAGAGACATGTAAACACTCAGAATTTCCACAATTCTGAGAAAGATGCCTTTAATAACGTGCTATGTTGACAACATCAGGAGAATTCTCCTTTTAACCACATCCCAGGACCCAGTAATATAGAGAATAAAAACACCCAGGTTGACTAATTCATCCCCTGGACATCATCACAATTTTAAATGGTGGCTTTGGAAATTTTCAGAATGAAAAATCTGCCTTATGAGTCAGCTAGAAATTGTATCTCTTGACTGTTCATTTGACAACAGTCAAATGAACAACATTTTAAGACTAGATTCCTCCAAGAGGAAAAAGTCTGAGGAGGTTTTTTCCTTCCCCTAGAGTGATTCCTGTACCATCTATTGGTCCCAGAAATTCAATCTGTCTCATTCTTTTTGGCCTCTAGGCTATTTGAGGAGGCTCATAACCTATTTCCCAGCATTTGATCTCCCTCCACTCTATGCCAGAGTCACCTCTGACATTGTTGGCAGTGAACGCAAAGGGCACAAGCCAAGAAACTCTGGCACTATCAGGACCTATGTGATTTCGAGTTCTGGGTTCTTCTTCCTCTAGGGTCTCAGGGTATCCACACTATGGAGGGGTTATAAAGAGTAGGATAAGAATTATATATCTGGCACATGGAAGGTACTTAAGAATCATATTTTTTAAAGTTTCTAGCAGTTCTTTGTTGCTTAACAAATGAATTTTAGAAGTTTCAACTTGATATTGAAATCTTTGGGTCATTTCTTTAACCCCACCCTACATTTCCAGTCTTGTTTTTTTTGTTTGTTTGTTTGTTTTGTTTTGTTTTTTGTTTTTTTGAGACAGGATTTCACTATGTAGTTTGGGCTAGCCTTGATCTCACTATATGGTCCAGGCTGGCCTCGAACTCATGGTGATCATCCTGTCCCAGCCTCCCAAGTCCTGGGATTACAGGTATGTGCCACCATAGCTGACTTTACTTTTTAAGTCTTAATTCACAATATCCCCATATCCCTATTTAGTGTGGAGAGCATAGCTGGCCACTTGTTGTTCCCTAAAGTTTTTCTGAGTCTTTGTGTGTCCTTTTCTATCTGGGATCTACACTTGCAGAAATATCCCAGTCCCTCAGGGCCCTGTTCACATGCCACCTTCCCAAAGCCTTCCCTGACAACCCCACAGTGCTGTAGACCTCATCATAGCCCAGCTTGCAATACTGTTAGTCTACCTAGGCCTTTCTCCTCCTGGTAAGGTAGTAAGTTTCTTAAGGGTCAGCACCGTGTTATGTTCATGTTTTTATTTCCTACAGTGTTGGCAAGGGACATTAAAAGTATCTGTAGAGTTTTGTGAAATTGAGTGGAAGAAAGTATCCACATGATATTTCACTTTCATTGTCTCCAACACCATTCTGATCCCTGGATAAATTATTTATGGCTAGTAATAACACAAATTTGCTTGAAATCTGTTCCCAGAGACAGGACATGATTCATTGTAAAGCTTTTCTTGTCCTGGCTTGGACCAATCTGGCAAAGACCTTCTGAGGAAGAAATTACATTACAAACCTTCCTAAACCTATTACCCATTTAATTCCAAAGTGAGCAAGTTCCTGTAAGTGGGTCAGCATAGAGCCCAACTCAATCTAGCCACTTCCCCCAAACAACCAAGCTTTTGAATGCATTTTTTTCTTTCTTTTCTTTTCTTTCTTTCTTTCTTTTTTTTTTTTTAAACAGTGACAAGAAAGTAAAAGTAAAGAGTGAGGAAAGAAACTGGCTCTGCAGAGCAAGCTTGGGCTGAGTAAAAGGGAAAAAAACAAAATAAAAGAACACCCTGAAGAAAGCAGGGCGGGCGATTGTGAGGAAAACCATGATAGCCATTTTTTCTCTTTTTAACACTTTTTTTTCTCCTGAGGCCAATCATGAGTCTATTTCTGGAAGTTAAGGATATGAAATTGTAGACTTTCATAAATGCATATTTGTATGTCTTATCTATCTTTCTGGATCATCAAAGGAAGATAATAGAAAATTCATAATTAGAAAGGATGGTTTGAGGTATTAAATTGGTGGTTTTTATTTCTTAAAGAATCTGAGAAAAGTCAGGATGATAAAAATTTGCATTTAAAAACACATTATATACATTCTCATCATATGTGAACAGAAACGTAGAAAAAAGTAATGTTCTGAAAGTGAGTATGTTGATATTCCCTAAAATTTCTATAAAGTTGCACTTGTAAGAAATTTTCTAGGTATTACTTTTAGAGGACATAAAAGCAAAGAATCCACCCTTAAAGCTAAATTTTTTCTGAAATGTTAAATATCCTAGTGCTTGATATATGAATTACTGATGTCTCAGTCCAATTACCCTGGACTTAGATTCTTAAGAGCCTTACAGTATCACATTACAATTTGAGAAGGCAGGATGGGGGGTGCTTAGAAAACTAAGTCCTGTCCCTCCCTGGATTAACTGTCAAGGCTGTGTATAATATGATAGCCTCGTTCAGTGCTTTACAGATCGGGTGCCACTGAGGCATAAAATGAGGCTCCAGTAGGCCATAGGCAAGATTCAGCTCCCTTCTCAGAATTTTCCTTGTGCCATTTGTGATTCTGAGCCTAGGAAGGGCTAACATTCATGAGCCTTCCTAAGATTCAGAGGGCAGTTCATGGCTCCTTACCTGTCATGCAGCCCAGTACCATGATGAATGTGAACAATCCCCATGTCAGTGAGCGTGGCTCCATCTTCCTGGCACTTGGGATCAGCTTAGGGAATTAAATAGGAAATGTTCTCTGCAGTATGCTGGCTGTTTCTTAGCCTCTTTCTCACATGGTGCTGGAATGATACCAAAGGAAAGGATCAGTCCTCCTGGGCTGTCATCTTGGCCCGTCCATCCAGTGCCTGTGGCAGTCAGGAGTTGCTCTCTTTAAGTATCACACTAATGTGTTCAGTCAGGAAATTGTGCTACCACTCTGTTCTCTGATCTCAAATATAGGAAGTATTTTTTTTTTATGACAATATAGTTTGCGGTAATTTTTCAAACCAGGGTTTTTTTTCAAGTTCATTTGCTGGGAGGTGTGGGCTGGGGTTGGTGAGAAGGATTCAGCTTCATTTTGAATATTTAAGCTTCCCCCAAGAAAGGAAAGGGAGATTCCCCTGCTGTTGAAGGAGAGTTGAGCAAGCACTTCTTGGCAGTGGTCTCATCTACTGTTTTGCAAACTGAGTCCTCCCCAGCTTTTTAGGCCCCCAAAGACTCAGCAAGAGTCACAGGGGGTAGAGGAATAAAGTCACAAAAGTGGGTGGAAGGCAGCCATTACCGCAGACAGGCATTAGTGATCTGATTCTGGCTCTGTTTCAAAAGTCTAGCAGGCTTTGGGGCTGGGCTCTGTTATAGTATTCAGACTATTGAGAAGAAAGCAGCAAACTGATACTCAGAATTCATGAGTAATTTCCTAAAATTTATAATTGGTACTAGCCAAAATCATTTCATCATGGTGTCTGAGGTTCCTGAAAGTCATTTTGATATGGGGAAAAAAAACCTCTCAATCTGTCAGATGTCAGATGTGCTGAGTTTGGGGTGTCACAACATCGAGGAATTAAGTTGAGAACCAAAGGTGGACTTTGGGGGAGTTTTACTGGAAGTTAGAATAGCTCCTGGAGATTCGCAGACTTCAGCGGGAGAGAACAAGGATTCACCGAGAAGCAAGCCCTCCCTGTGAACCAGCACCATGCATGAGCCACCTCCAGCAGAGGGACAGCCAGGTCCCAGCCCCTTCTGGTGCAAGGGCTGGCAAACAAGAAGAGCCAATCTCCCCACCCTGTAAGCGACTGGCTGTTCTTGAGAAACACAGGCTGCAATGATAGCTATTGAGGTGAAATGCAATTTGATGCTTGTGGTGTTTTGGTGTTTCACTGATCTTGCAGGTCTAGGGCCAGTGGTCTGATCATCTGTTCAGAGGATAACAATATACAGTGTGGCATCTGGGTGGGGGGGATCTCCTTCAAAGAGTGGTAGCCATTGGTGATTCCCTACTGTCTTGTTTTGAAGTCCTGTATTGTTTTCATTGTTTTGTTGAGTTGGGTTTTGTTCTGTCTTGTTCTGTTTGATTTTGTTATATCTGATGGCATGAGCCACTATTTCAAAGATAGTAAGATATATTATGATAGCCATTTTGGATTTACTATGGTCTTGTTTTGAAGTACTTTATTGCAGTCATTGTTTTGTTTTTATTGGTTCTATTCTTTTCTGTTCTGTTTGATTTTTACTATGTCTGAAGGTATCTGCAGCTATTTTGAAGACAACAAGGGCCATTATGGTGACTATTGTTGATTTTGTATTGTTTTGAAGTCCTGCATCACTTGCACTGGTTTGTTTTGATTGGTGTTATTCTGTTTTATTGACCTTGGTTTTATCTTCTTTAAAATAAAATTAAAAAAAATAAAAAAGAATAGCTCCTGGATTTCCAGGTGGAGTCCTGAGTGGGTGAACCCTGAGGCTCTTTGTCAGGGTAATTTATACAGCAAAATCACATGGGTTAAACTACTCTCAACCCATAGAATTGCAAATATAGTCACTTAGCTAATATTGATCCAATAGGGAAGTGAGTCATGTCGCAAGTGTACAGGGAATGAATAAAAGCATTCTTAGAAAGGGAGGAGAATATGAATCCTGATGGTCTGGTTACTTAAGTCTGATGTTTATCTGGACCCACTGGACCAGGTAGTGCTAATTTATAGTATAGTCTCATGTTGCTGTTTATCTATAGGAAGATTCGCAGCCCTAGCTATTAGTCTTTAACTTGACGCCTGGCCTTCTTCAGATTCACCTCCAGCCACAATTTTGATGTGTTTTTATCTGCGCTGACTTTGTTATAGATCCAATCCCTCTCTGACTGCATATTAATTTCTATCTAATTTAGCTTCCTATAATAATTTTATGAGATATTTGGATATTTGGCCTCCAAATATTTCCTTTGCTTAAATGATCCTACTAGAAGCAGGGATTGGTTCTGAACTTCAAATTTTTGGGGGCATAAAATTCAATCTTGCTTATTTATCCAAGCTCTCCCCTGGTTTCCATGAAATGACTGACTATGTTTTGTGACTAGAAATTCATTTTCATTATCAACCATGTAATTGTAATAGAAAATACAACTTTAAAGATGTTAGAAAGCAAGAAGACACTGAGAAAAGAAAGACCATCTGGGAAGCACAGGAATTCATGATTTAAGGATGCCCCTAACACTGTCTCAGAGAAGCAGCTGACTACTACTGAAAAGAGACTTGGCATTGTGAAAATCAACTGAGTGGGCTCAGGCTAAGTACCAGAGTTTAGAGGGGGGAAAAAGGTGAGTTGGTTCCTTTTGGGGGATGGAGTACTTTAAAAATGTGACTAGATTCTCTTTTAAGATTCCAGATAACTTCATTGCTGAGAATACTTGCAAGTGTTTTTGACAGCAGTTCCTATTATTTCCAAAGCCTGTCTCAGTTATTAAGTTAAAGAATTTTCTAGCTACAGTTACCATCATATAGTTTTAAAAATTTATAGAGAAATTAGAAGAATAACACAAACAACTTTTATTCCTAAACTATTTGAAAATGGTTGGTATTACATCACTCTCAAATATTTCAACTTCCTACAAACAAGGATATTCTCTAACATCAAGACAATATAACTATCAACATTAAAATCAGAAGATAGCCTGCCTGACAAGCGCAAGATCCTGCATTCAATCCCTAGTACCAAAAAAAAAAAAAAAAAAAAAGTAGTATCATTGGTGTTTTACTATCATTAAATCCACCAACTCAAGCATTTCTAGTTTGTTTTGTTTCTGTGCTTTGTTTGTCCTACCTTTTTTGAGGGGCACACAGTTTCACTACGTAGTTCAGGCTGGCCTTGAACTCACTATGTAACCTATACTGGCCTTGAATTTGTGGTGATCCTCCTGCTTTAGCCTCCTAAGTGCTGGAATTATAGAAGTGTACAATACTGGCTTCTTTTTCTGCTTCATCTTTCTTCCTCTTCCTCTTCCTTTTCCTCTTCCCCTTCCTCTTCTTCTTCTTGTCCTTTCCCTCCTCCTCCTCTTCCTCCTCCTCCTCTTCTTCCTCTATTCTTATTCTTGTCCTTCTTCTCCTCCTCTTCTAGCTTCTCCTTCTCCCTCGTCTCCTTCTCCTTCTTCTTCAAGGTAGTGAGGCTGTACATTTCTTGCAGATGAGAAAGAAGTATGCTCCATAGGGCAAGAGTGGAGAGGTGAACAGACTCATAGACCCTGAGGATAGGGGAAAGGGATATTTCCTATCTGAAATTCTCAGATTGGTTTCTCCTTCATGCAAATAAGACATGAGGATAGTTGTCCTAGCAAAACCTCACGTCACGTGGCCTTGCTCCGGATTTAAACCGCCGTATCGAAAGAGTCATTTGACTTTCACAGGGTGTGTATGAAGAATTAAAAATAGCACTTTTCCAATTGGTCCTGCACATAGCACCAGATTCAAATGAGTTATTGAAAATAACACTTTCTGATTGATTCCATGTACAGTGCTCAAGGGCCAAGCCTAGAGTCTCCTCTTTTGTTTTCCCTCTGAGAGATACAATCTTTATAATTTTTTATGGAATACTGAAGGAGTGGAGGTTTTCTTCTTACTACAGCTGTTTCCTGCTGGAAAGGGTTATAGGTCCTTCCTAGTGGGCATTATGTGCTCTCTGACCACCTTGGGATGTCCAGACTTGCTGGCCAGGCTGGTTAGAACCTGTCAGAAGATAACGGAAAAACAGTTACTGCCTGTATCCCAGCAATTGTTGAGCTGCCTGTCCAAAGGAAAAAAGCTAGATGAGTTTGTCAGGAAAGTCATGGCTTGTAGGCTGGACCGTCATCTGAAACCCTGAATGGGCAAATTTGCTATTAGTTTGAGGAGGCAGGAGTCAGATATGACAAGGAAAGGGATGACCATGAAGTGGTCCAGAGAGAGAGAGAGTAACCCAGTGATTTTAGGAAAGTAAGGTCAAAGAGGATCAAGACATCTTGAGGAACAATTCAAAATATTTCCTGGTCTGTCTTAAAAAGCGATTCATGGATTCAGCAGTTAGAGATTATTTCTCTATGATATCCTTTGGGAGAAGTTAGCTAGGGGGTTTTATTCTTGAGTTCCCTATGGAGAGAAAAGCATGGCAAAGGGAATATTACAGAGACTACCAAAAGCCTGCGAGTTGTATCCCTAGGAGGATTATTCACACTATGAGTCCTAAGTCCCCAAACAGTTGCCCATTTAAGGGGGTGAATCAGGGCCATTAATAACTTTACTTATCTGCGTTCAGGGCAGTATCATAGTCTTGTTTTTTGAAGATGAGCATCAAATCTTTCAGAGATCTTCCAGTTTTCTTTTTCTGTTTGATTTTTTTGCCTCAGGCAGTTCATGTGAGACTGGATTTGTTTTGGAAAGGTGAATCCAGCTATTTCTCTTGCCAACTATACTGCAGTGAGTGTGGTAAGGATCACTGAAAAGCGATCCTTCCATTTGGGATTTTTTCTTTTTAGTTCATTATATCCAAAATATTATTTTTATCTTAACTATTATTTTACATACATATACATGTACACACACATATACATATGTTTTTTTCTTTCAGCTTCTCATACTAATGAAACAATACAATATTTACATGTTTGTGTCTTATTTATCCATTTGGGTTTTAATTGCCCATAGGAGCTCCTTTTTTTCAAGCTTTAACAAATACTTGGTCTCCAGGGCAGAAACAAAGTGGTTCCCCTGACTCAAGAGCTGGTAGAATTCTGTTCCCATCTAGTTGGATAGATTATTGTACTTGGCTTAGATTAAAGTTATTGTTAAACCGTATGTCCTCTGGGTCCACTACAATATCAGAAGATACAAAAGACCTCCTACAAAACATTGTAAATGCAACCATATTTAGCCCAATTTTTGAGGTGTTTTGAATCCTAATGAGGCATACCGGCGATAATTGGAGTCAAGACTCAGCTGTCTCTTGGCAATGTTTAGACAGAGTTTACTTTAGGGTCTGATTGTCCCTTTCTGGAAGACTAAGGTCTCCAGTAAGAATGGAGATGGTAATTTATTCCTAAAGCCTTTGCAGAATTGGAGAACCACCTTCAATTTTAATAGTAAATCCCTTCATAATAAGGGAGTAGGACACTGTGGGATAATTAACAACTCATGTTTGGACACTTGATCTTAGAATTGACATGTCAAAGCAAGAGTAAAGAAGCTCTGACTCACACTTCCCACGACCCTAATCATGGCAATATATCTAGAGGAGGGTTTTCCAGCAAAGGATGCTGAAACACAGTAAGCCACTTTTGTAGCTATAAGGAATTGAGTTTGTTTACTCATAACATCCTGTGCTTGTTTCTCCATGGAAGCTGAATCTAAGTTTGTACACTTATGGAAAGCTTTTTCTTTTTATTTATTTTTATTTTTTTTATTTAAGCGAAGAATAACAAAACAAAGCAAAACAAAACACAAAAAAAGACGACATATATAGTAAAAACAGCAAGCAAAAGAGACAAACAAACGACTAGAGTAAATACGCAGCATTGCAGGTTTACAAAACCGGAAGATAGAAGCTTGACAATGGTTGCAATATTGCGCATCGTTAGCTTTAAAATGGTTTCTTACATTAACAGATATAGACATGCAAGATTGATCTAATCATATGAGTATTAATTGTTCTTTCTCAATAACGAATACATTCAGCAGTGTTCTTTTTAGTTATCTTACATATACATATATACAGGTTTATATCTTTTCCTCTTCCCTTTTCTCTTTCCGCCTATTCCCTTCCCGATTATCTTTGCT
>RJWM01036324.1:0-18236 GCA_004363535.1 Dasyprocta punctata | reverse complement strand
ACGAGGGGAGGTTGGAGGAGCTAGGCCCTGAGCTGTTTCCTGGGCCTTCCAGTTGCCTTGAGCTCAAAGGCCATGCTCTAGGGAGCCACTTTTTGAGTCCCAGCAGGACCAGCTCCTCTGAGGCACTGAAGGAGGCAGGCAGAGCAGAAAAAGAAGTTGAAACGTGATTCCATCGTGCAGAAGCCTTAGCTGACCTAGCTGACCACACGGGAAGCTCTGGGTTGAGGGCCCTGTTTCAGAGCTGCCTCAAATGAGACAGGAGCAGCCCCTCTTCCTCTTCGCACAGAGCAGTCACTCAGGATGTGTTAGCACAAGGAGAGAGGCCTGGTTCGCACTCCAGGAGTGGTTCCCACGGATCAGTGTGCAGGGGCGCAGGGAGGACCCCAGCAGCACCCTACCCGCTCAGCCCCAGTTTTCCTCACGTTCACACCCAGGCTTTCTTAGTTCCATGCAAGAAGAGGAAGAAAAGGGAGAAGAAGATGAAGAAAGAAGAAAAGGAAAAAAAGAAGGAGGAGAGAGGAAGAAAAGGAAAAGGAGGGAGACTAAGAGGGGAAAGCAAGGAGAGCAACAAAAGCAACAGCAGCTACCCCGGTGGACAGGGTCTGCAAAGGCCGGGAGCAGGAAGGACAACAAACCCGGCTGCTGGGCTGCCGCGCCGTGCCCAGCGAGGAGTCAGCAGTGATGTCTGATACTGAGGAAATGAAAAGTAGGACTGGAGCATATCGTTTAGAGTTAGGGATATGACCACTACGAAAGCTAAAAATAGAAAACTCGAAAAAATACATGGGCAAAAACTGCAAAAGTATATGAGAGTTTATAATCAACAGTAAAGTGTTCTCAGCTCTCCCTACACATAATCCTATTCCCCAGGGGAAAGTGCTTTTAACTCATTGTTCTGGAAATACTTTCGTTGTATTTAGTAATACATTCACACATCTCTTTCTTACATGGTCTATTTAAAAATGCATTGATTTGCTGTTATGAAACACGATGATTTAGTTCTCTTAGGGCAATGCCACGTCACTTCCCTCTCTGCCACACACTCAGAAGAATCTTATTTCTGAGCCACCATAATGGAAATTTAAGGAGAATGGGCACTTTATATTTATTTGAAAGTCTGCATTAAAGACACTTAAGACATAATCTATGCCATAGGCTAAGCAACATAGTCTTAAAAGTACTGATGCAGTAATTATTAATTTTACAAGAATTCTAGTGTGAGTGGATAGACCGAGAACAAACAGGTGCCTCCCCCAGTGTGACATCCAAAGAGATAACAATAATAGAATTCATAATGGAATTGATCCA
This sequence comes from Dasyprocta punctata, assembly GCA_004363535.1. NCBI lineage: Eukaryota > Metazoa > Chordata > Mammalia > Rodentia > Dasyproctidae > Dasyprocta > Dasyprocta punctata. The sequence goes on along the minus strand of RJWM01036324.1, from coordinate 16,928 downwards.
AAAAATGAGAAAGTCATAAAAAGACAGCATCATGAATACATGGAAATGAAGCTAGATTTCTGAGGCAAAAAAAAAGGTGAGCAAATATTTTTATTTGAGACTCAAAAGATGAAGTTGCAGCTGAAATATGTAAAGTAGGAGACAAAGGAGATATAACCCAAGGTCTGTGCTTAAAACTGTAGCACCAGCTGCCTGAGCCATGCCCACAATGACACACAACACCACAAACATGACTCAGAAACAGAAAAGAAAATCAAAAGGAAAAAGACTCTGCTCTTAGAAAATTAAACAAAATGCTTGTGGAAAACTTAGCCAGCAGCTGTGGGATCCAGAGACAGATCCCAACAGACCTTCAGTCCCTGGTTCACGCTCACTAACGCAGAACCTAGGTAGCAGGTGAATAAGAAAATTCGGAGTATCAGAGAAAATGCACTTAGAGAAAGGAAGGAAAAGGAGAAAACCTAAGCCAGGAAGCAAGAGATTTTCTTGTAGAATAATGAGCCTAACACCAAAAGACCAGCCGGTGCTGGGTGTGGTGCAGGGTGCTCAGCAGCATTCCTGGTCTCCTCCCCATGCCCTCACTCTCCAGGCAGATGGATTTGTGGTGGGCCATTGTTTGACCTTTAGGTCCTGTGCTACCCCCTAATGTCCCAGCCAAAACAAGACAGGGTTCCTCTGGCTGGATACTGAGGAATCAAACTATGCTTTGTTTTTTTGTTTTTTGAGATGGGGTCTCACTATGTAGTTCAGGCTGACCTTGACCTATGGGGATCTTCCTGCCTCAGCTTCTTGAGTGCTGAGATTACAAGTGTGAGCTACCATGCCCAGCTTCAAACCGAGCTTTGAAATGGGCCAGTTTCCCGAAACCCCAGAGATTCAGTGCAGCTGTGTTGGTTACTTTTTTCTCCTTGCTGGGAAAAAATACCCAACACCCAAAATGAAGGAAGGAAAGGTTTATCTAGCTCACTGTTTGTGGGCATTTTAGTCCATGATCAGTTGGCTCCAAGGCAGGGTGACTTGGCGCTGGGGCAACACTTAAAGGCAACAGCCAGCAAAAGCAGCCAGAACCAAAGGGAGGAGAGAGTAAGTAAGTCTCTCTTGCTCCTTTGTATAGTAGGCAGGCCACCCCCCACCCCCAGGGAAGCTGTAGCACTCACAAAATCTCTGTGCCCTCCTCTTGCAAAGGATGAGGATATTTACATAGTAAGGACCCTGCTTCCTGATGAGTCTCTTAGTTAAACTTCTAAACTTCTCAGGCTGCACAATGTATCAACCATAACCATCCACCCCTTGTCAATTTGGCAACCAGACACATTTCTTTAAACTGGTTTCCAGATATAAGGCATGCTTATTTTTAACATTTCAAAACTTAAACTTTGTAGCACAGGTTTGACAATCCTTGAGAACCAGTATTAAATCTATCAGCATTATATTACATTACAACCATGACATTTCCCCCCTTGGCCCCCCCAAAGACTCATGCACATCCCTTTATGCAAAAGGCATTTAGTCCATCTGCAAGAGTTGCCAAAGTCCTAACAGTTTCAGCACTACTGAAATGTTCAAGTCAAAAGTTTCCTCTGAGATGTAAGGCAAACTTTAGCCACAAGTCCCTGGACAAATGAAAACAAAGTTAAACACTTCCATCCTGCAATGGCACAAAATAAACTTTCCCATTCCAAAAGTTACAAATGGGAATGCAAAGGATTGGGACCAAAGCAGGTCCAAAATCCAGCAGGGCAAACATTAGGTCCTGGAGTTCCATGTCCAGCATCTGAAGCAATCTGGTTTTGAGTTCAAAAATGTTTGAGTGACTCCACCCTGACTGCACTTGTGGTGGCTGTAGCTCCCACAGCTTCTCTCTTGGGCTAGCTTTGTTCCCTTTTTGCAGGTTTCCTTGTATGATCCATGCTCCTGGCTTTTCTAAACTGCTAGGGTCTCCACTGCACTTTTAGTTTCACACTCACAGCATCACACACTGTCTTCTCAGGGGCATGCTGTCTGACCTCCCAGGCCTTCTGAAATCAGGGTGGAAGCCTTTTTAACCTCGGGATTCTTGCATTCTGTATGCACCTAAAACCAGCACTGTGTAGATGATGCCAAGGTCTGCTGCCAGCTAGAGCAGTAGCCAGGCTCTCCTCTCTTTTGGCTGTAAAGTTTGAGTGTCTGGATTTCTGGGCACTCTGAACCCAGTTCTGAGGAACAAACTTTTTATGTCATCACCATTCTGGAACATGGTGCAGCTGCTGCCATTCTGGAACCTTGAGCTCTGTGGTAAAGTCTTTCACTTTTGCAGTTATGAGGCTGCAAAGGTTTGAGACTTACTGCCTTTTCTGATGCTTTAAGGCCTTCTTTTCTATTCTCCTGTTCTTTCTCAACAGTCAAGCTCTACCTTTGCAGTCCACATCTTTATTAGAGTTTCCTTTCTGGCCACACTCACAATGTTTTACATCATCCTACTGGGATCTTTGCTCTTGAGTCTCAACATAGATCTGGTTAAAAGCCCCCAACAATAGCCATGCCACAGCATCGACATTCAACTGTCTTAAATTTTTTCTACCAGATTAATTAGTCCACTGCCCTTAATCTCAGCCTCAGGCAAAGTCTTTGGACATGAGTAAAATGCAGACAAATTTTTGCCAAGCCATAGTATACATCATTTGGAGTCCAGCATGCAATGCAGTCCTTTCCAGCAGAAACTTCCCAAGCTGGGTCTTTACCAGCAGGATTTCTATCAGCCTTCTGGCCGTCTGAGTTCTGATCAGAATCTCTCATATGAAACAACCTAAAGTGTTCCAGCACTACTCTTTTGGGTGACACCTCTGAACCTTTCCAAACTCTTCCCACAAGTCATTCTCAAAGTCTCTTGAACTGTATGATCAGGTATAATCACAGCAACGACCTCACTCCTGGTACCAAATTCTGTCTTGGTTACTTTTCTCTCAGTGCTGGGACAAAATATCCAACACCCAAAATGAAGGAAGGAAAGGGTTTTTTTCTTTCTTTCTTTTTTATTTATTTATTTATTTATTTATTTATTTTTGGCTCATTGTGGAGGTTCCAGTCCATAATCAGTTGGTTCCAAGGCACCAGGGCAAAACTTCAAGGCAGCAGCCAGGAAAAGCAGCCAGAACCAAATGGAGAGGAGAGTAAGTCTCTTTTCCTCCCTTATATTGTATGCAGGCCACCCTCATCCCCCAGAGCAGATGTAGCACTCACAAAATCTCTGTGCCCTCCTCTTGCACAGGATGAGGATATTTATGTAGTAAGGATCCTGGCTCCCTGCTGAGTCTCTCAGTTAAACTTCTAAACTTCTCAAATTGATGCAGTGTATCAACCATCACAGCAGCCAAGCAGGCAGGCCCAGTCCACCTGAGTCAGTGTAATAAGAGAACTCTGAAATGACAAATTGACTTTTTGTTTACTGTTTCTACTTCTTCAGCCCTTTTCTGCCTGCCTGCTTGCCTTCCTTCCTTCCTTCTTTCTTGTAATGGGGATTGAACCTAGGCCTTTCACATTGGCCACCTCTTATTATTTTTTGTTTTATTTTGAGGTAAGTTCTTAATAAGTTGCTAAATTGCCCAGTCTGGGTTTGAACTTGCAATTTTCCTGTCTCATTTTTGCATAGTTCTAGGATTAGTGGTGTGCATCATCATGCCCAGTTTATTTTCTGCTTTTGGAGCCAAAGTCCACTGCTTACCATAGCAAAGTGCCTTCCCCTTCCCTTCCTCCTCTTCCTTCTTCTCTTATTTATTATTATTTTTTTGAGACAAGATCTCATTGTGTAGCCCAGGCTGTCCCTGAACTCAAGGCAATCCTCCTGCCTCAGACCCCTGAGTGTGAGGATTATAAACTGTTCCACCACACTGGGCTTCTAGAGCACCTTATAAATCTTTAGAGGAGATGCTGCCCAACTGATGAATTACTAATAAAAGCCAATTAGATCACTTTTTGTTGAAAGTTCTTAACAAACCATTGACAGAGGTTCCCTGGGCACCAGTGAGGTGCTCCACTGAAGAACCTCACTCTGAAGCTAAACTTACAGACTCAACTGCCCTTGCTCTCAGCTCTGTCTCCTTGCTTCCTCTCCTGACCACTGTTCTACCAAAAATGCTGCTGTCACAGTCACCAGTCACCTCCTCCTACTAAATCCTGTGGCCATTTCCCAGTTTACTCGGCTGTTTATCAGCAGACAGCAGGACTGCGTGCTGGAGACCAGATTCTTCCTCCCTCCCCACTTCTCTTCCCATCCTTCTGGGCATTCCTTCTCCACCCCCGTTCCCCATGCCAGTTCCCTCCCTCCCCAAAAATATAAAAATAAAAAATAAATAAGTAAAACCAGAAGACCAAAGTTGACCTTTTTGGGTATCTGGAAAAATTCAGGAAGATAGAGCATTGTTACAGTAAGAATACATGCTACAAATAACAGAAAAACTGAAGAAAAAAAGAGTACAATCAAACTCTTCTCAAAATTTATTTTTTAAAAAATTGATAGAAATGTTGAAAAAAAGCTTGCAAAAACCTTTTTTAAATGGATCAGAAGGAAATGTAACAGGAATGGGTGAAACTGGAGTCAGGCTTGTATCAGGCAGTAAGAACGGAGCCCCAAAATGGCGTCTTCTGAGTCACAAACCCGAGAGCCACCCCGGTCATCGGCCCCACATCCTTCAGCTGCCCGGGACCACCCTGGAGCATGACAGACAGGCTGTTGGCTCAAGGGCACGTGGACCCTGCATGGGCACTGCATGAATACTGCATAGACTGGACCCTGAAAATCATGTCGTCTCCTATAGGATAGAGATCGTATGGATCATGCGAGGGCCCCAGCTTCCTTCTAAGCTCCTTAAAATATTCTAGGCAAAGAGCCTTCATGCATATCCTACTTAAAATACATTCCTAGCTACCAGGAACTCTGCCTCCTCACTGTGGGGACCACTTCAGGACTGCACTGAAGGCTGGGGTGTCTGAGGATGCATAGGGACACAGCCCTGCTGTTCAGCACAAGCATGCAGTGGGATCCTTACACAAGCACGACTTAGCATAGACCACTGTGCATGCACTAGGCGATTATGACAGCACAGAAGAATGCAAACTTGGAGGAATCTGCAGCTGCTGGCTTAGCCGTGGATAAGATAAAAATGGACACTGTGGTGTGGCCTCCGGGGTGCGTGTGGCTGGTGGCTGGTGCTGGGAACCCGTGTCCTGCCTGGAGTGCCGGCTTCAGCACCAAGGCCAGGCTTCAGGTAAAACCCAGAGGCGGCCATGAGGTGCTGGAGTGCAGAGACCTCTGGTGATGCCGAAACACCCACAGGTCCGCCGATGGCAGGAAACCCGGAGAGCTGACGCTGCTCTCGCTGGGTGTCACTGGAACTGGGCCAGTCCTGGGCTAAGGCGGCCGAGCTCCAGGGTGTCCAAGCACCAGGGAGGAGACTTCTGGGCTGCGCTCCATCCTTCCCAGTCATCCCCAGGCTGCAAGCCACCTCGGAAGTCTGTCCTCTCAAGCAGAGCCAGGCAACACTGGGTATCAGGCACTTGGTTACACACCCCTGTGATGTCTGCTTCCCTGGATGTTGAATACGTCCTGGGATAAACACGCTGACTGCTGCTGAATCCTGGCCCACACAGAAGCCGGCCGGGATGTGCTAAATGACTGGTATGCGGATTTGATGGATCCTCTCACCCCGACGCAGGCAGTCAGGACCAGTCACCCGGGAGGCAGGCAGCGGACTTCCCAGGTGCTGCCACAGGCTATTTGCATAGTCCAACTTTGTGTCATGGCCTGGGGGCCCAGGGCTCAGCCACCTGGCCCAAGCTGCGCTCTGTGTCACTGCTTCATCCTAGTGATGATATTATGTCGACCCCTGATTGCCTTGCAGATTTGGAAGCTGCCGAGCACAGACTGAAGGAAGCTTTGCTGGCCCGGGGCGGGCCGTGCATGAAGACAAGTCCAGGACCCTGCTTCTCTGTCAAATTCTTAGGTGCTATCAGGTCAGGTAAGGCCAACATGATTCCTGATGCCATTGTAGATGACCCAGAAGGAAGGGACAAGGAACTAGACAGACACAGCAGAAGCTGCTTTTCAGGACATGAAGAGGGCAGTCACGCAGGTGCAAGCCCTCTGCGTCATGACCCACCCTGCTGTTTACTGTACCAGCGAGTGTAGATGAGGTCGGGTTTGGCTGGAGCCCTTGACAAAACGCAAAAACGAAAGCACCCTGCTGGATTTCAGTCATCACTGAAAAAGAGCCGAAAGGCAGTATTCTGTGGGGGAGTACTTAGCAGTGGTACATGGTGCTTTGCACGCCTCTGAAAGTATCACAGGGCAGCAGACAGCGGGCACACGGCCCAAACCCCGCTGAGGACTGGGTCCGTACATGACCACCCTGTCCCGGGAGCAGAGTGGCCCGGGCCCCAGCCTCACGTGTCGGGGGACGTACTTACAACAGAGGGCCTCCTTTTCATCCAGCCCACTGGCAGCTGAACTGGCCGTGTGTCCCCCACAAGCTTACACGAACAGCTGGGCTGTACTTCGAGGGCTGATGCTTTGGTTGCTGGCTTGAGCAGCCCAGGATGGGCAGATGGGGCACTGACCCTTGTGGGGCCCTGACCTGCTGCGAGACTCATGGGAGAGTGACCCACAGCTGACCACCCAGTGGAGCATGTTTCAGGACAGCCCCGCCTCCTGCTGGGGTCGTGTATTTATGTCAAATCATCACGTTGCACACATAAATGTATACTACCTCATCAGTTAGATTTTTTTTTTAAAAAAGAAAGAGAAAGAAAAAATTTCTAGAGAAAAACAGAGCAGAAACTGTACAATAAACTCATAGCACAAATACGAAGTGAAATAGAATGTGGCATGAATTTACGACCTGGGCACTCTATTTTGACAAGAAAGCTCATCTTGAACACACACAGCACTATTCTTTGACTGGGGGTGTAGTTACAGACACCGAATTTCATTCCATTCTTTCTGAATCTTCTACCTTATTTGGGTTATAATGAATATTTTTGCATAATCAGAATTTTGAACATTCCTTTTGTAATTCAGGTTGTTATCTTCTAAAATCCCACTGTAGGTAAGCCATGGGAGACCGAGCTGTGGTTCCTGACACAGTGGGATCATAAGTAGCCACGGGGACATAAGGGGCAGCACAGTGCGGGGCAGAGAGGAGGGAGGGTAGAAAATGTAAGACCATGGCAAGATAATTTCTTTTTCTAATTTCCTAGAGGAGATGGACAATATTTAAAAGTAATAAAACAAAAAAATTTGTCAACAATTTATCTTTAAAAGAATAATTTAAAAATGAAATAGAAGAGGAAAGAAGCCTCACAGCTACTGCGTAAGGAGTTTCAGCCCTCAGAGACATATGTGGTCACGGCAAGAGATACTGACATAGTCCTTCAGTTTCTATGGAGATTCTCAGAGAAGCTGGATATGGTAATGACCAAGAAAGTTTCTCTCTCAGGATTGGATTCAGAGATAGCAGGCAAAGTTCATTTTGTACCCTTCTTTCTCTTGCTTTTTATAAAAACCTTGTCTATTATTACATCATTTCTTTTTTTTTATTAATAATAATAGCAATGATCAGAGTAAAGCAAAACAGAGAGAACCATATTGGGCCTCGAAGACAAGACAGAAGAGAATCCCCCATACTTGCTACATTGCCTGCTGTCACCTTCCAAAGAGATGCTCAGGTTGCTGACCAGAGGCCCACAAAATCTATGAAACAATACTAGCAAATAGCTGGTTGATGTTCCTTGGTTGCTATCAATTTAGCCAGACCTCCGAAACAGCAGGTTGCTGGCGAGGGGGGCGGGGGGTTAGTCCCTGATTCAAGCCTGTGCTGCTCGGGACCAGTGGGCTGGGCCCCACAAGGGGCCATTCTCGTTCTCCTCCAGGGTCCCAAGAGGTCAGGCCCCTTACATCATTTCTTATGTAGAAATGCTTCTCAGCTGAAGCAAAGCAGGCCAGTCGTCCTGCTGGTGAAGCCTTAGAGGTGGCCCTGGGTCAGTGCTGAGTGGCAGCTGGTGTCCTAACTTCACGACTTCAGGGAAGTCATCTCTCCTGGGAGCTCAGGCCTCTACACATTCAAGGGTAATTTTTATCCACCTTAGAGAGATTTGGTGAGAATTACGTAAGATGATGCATGTTGAAGTACATTGTACTGTCTAAAGTCCTGTGCAGATATTAACTAAAATGAATGCAAAAGATAGAGGACATATTGAGATTAATGTTTTAAAGACTCATTCATTTAACTAAGGTGTTTTACACTTTCAATGCAGAAAAGAACAAAAGGAGGGTGAACATGATCATACGGAGTGCTGCCATTAGCGAAGGAATCAAGCTGAACCCCGAGCTGGGACATCCGCTGTGTGTGAGTGGCAGTGGGCGGGGGCAGCCGTGCTCCCAAGTGACACCGTGGTGTGCTTGACTTACATATAGTGTGAGGTAGGGGTCCAAATCTGTGGTTTCGCTTGTGCCAATTCAATTCCCAGAACACAGTTGTTGAAAAACCTGTTCTCACCATTTTATCCCAAACCAGTTGACCATAGATGTATCACTTTACTTCAGTATGCAAGTACTATTCCATCAATCTATATGACTACCTTTATGCCAGTACACGTTGTCTTATTTATGGCTCCTTTTAACTTTTGAGAATCCAGATAGGAATTCTCCCACATAGTTCCTGGCAAGATTGATCCAGCTACTGAGAACCCCTTGGAATTCTTTATAAAGTATAGAATCGGCTTGTCAGTTTCTACAAAGAAATTAGCTGAGATTCATACAGTGATTGCAGTGGACCTTTGGAGCAATTTGAGGGGTTTTGCTGTCTTAATATTAATATTCAGATCCATAAGAGTGGGGTATTTTTCCATTCTTTTAGAACATCTTGATTTTTTTCAACAATATTTTGTAGGTTTCAGGGCCTGTGCTTTGTTCTTTTTTTTTTTTTTTTTTTTTTTTTTTTTTTTTTTTTTTTTTTTTTTTTTTTTTTTTTTTTTTTTTTTTGGTACCAGGGATTGAACTCAAGACCTCATTCTTGCCAGGCGGGCGCTTATGTCACTGAGCTAAATCCCTGGCCCATTTTTAGTTTATTCTTAAGGACTTTACTCTTTTTGAAGCTACTGTAGACAAAATATTTGTCTTAATTTCATTTTTAGATTGCTCTTGTCCAGTTTATAGAAATACTGTTGGTTTTATGTAATGAGATTATATCCTATTATCATAGTTACCTCATTTATTAGTTCTAATACTTTTTAATGTTTTCTTTAGAATTTTCTACATAAAAGATCACGTCATCTGTGAAGAGAGACATTATTATTTCTTCTCCACTTGGAATGACTTTCGTTTCTTTCCTTTTCAGTCTTTGCAGATCACCACCGTGGTGCTCCCCGGGATGCAGGGCTGTGAAAGCTGCTGGCTGGGCCTTCACTCCGTGCTGATGCTGAGCCCAGAGGCCAGCGGGAGATAACTGCCCAGTCGTGCCAGGTCTTTGCTGAGCACGCTTCTGCCACAGGCTTGCATGTGCCTTTCTAAACTCCTGCCATGCACAGATGACTTTTTCTTTTGCTAATCTCCCTAGTGTTTCTTCCTAAGCTTCCTACACAACTTTACCTCTGTTATTGCCAATCTTTAGCCCCACATGGCCGTGGGTTGCTTGTTTGCCTTACAGCATAGAAGTCCAAGCTTTGACTTGTCTGGGCCACATTGGATAAAGAGGAATTGTCTTGGGCTACGTATGAAATATATAACTGAATGGATACAACTGATAAAACTTTTTATATGTACATTTTGACTTATTAAATTATTTTGCAAAATGACACAAGCCCTAGTATAATAATTGAACAAGAAAACTCACATGTCTGCTTCGTAACAGCAAAAGCCTGTCTGCAGGATCATGGGCAATCACTGCGCTTTACACACCAGGGGCACAGCACGTGTGACACCTGGTACACACCAGTTTGGATTCAGCTAATGGTGTGGCTGGCGCAGGACACAGAGACTTCACTGCGCTCCCCCCTCCCTACGCAGCCTTCAGAAACGCCACCTCACACATGTCCTGGGTTTTCTTTCCTTCGCTCTTTTTGAGAGTTTAGTATTCTGTTCCCAAATGCCCACTCAAGAATCACGTCTTTGTTTTCATTTTTAAAATGCAGTTGTACCTCGGTTCACGAGCCTAACTCTTTCCACTGTACTGGAACAATATTAGGTCACAAATCGAATTGGATGAGAACTGAATCAAATTCACTGGTTAGATTCAATGCTGATCTTAAGGGGAAATTTGATTCCATTCTCATTCAATTCAGTTGGCGATAGAATTGTGGAAAGAATTAAGTTCATGAACCAAGATACCACTGTGTGGTACCCTTTATAACTTTGGAGAACTAAAGGCAAAACATATATACAGCACTTTTAAAAAGCTCTGTGAGAAGTTATGGTAAGCATTTGGGATTGAAAAACCATTGGCTTGAATGTGTCTATATCATTATACAAAAAGACTCCAGAGAGATATGAAATAACAGCATTCCACAGGCCCTCCATGCATCAGTCTTACATATACATAAAATGTCATCATGACCTGTGATCTGGGTAGAGTCTGTTACCAAGGAATACCACGATACGTGGATTTGTCCGTTTTATCATTCACCTGAGCTCAGAGGCAACGAGTCACTCATCCACAGCCAACCAGCCCAGAAATGAGACTGGCAAGCCAGATCATCGGAGCTGGCGGCGCGCCTGGCTCCCTTCCACAGCACCAGATAACGTCTTTCATGTCACTCCTCCCACCCCGCTTTCCCAACCCTCACTTCCGCACTCCTGCAAACATCACTGTCTGGGAAACCCACGTCTTTTAAGTCGTCCGTATTTTAGGGCAATGATCTAGTCACAGACTCATGTTTGTCTCTGTCCGGTGTAAATACTATGATTCAACACACCGAAACACACACTCTCCAAAATCTGTAAAGATTCTCTGCCTTTCTCCAACTAAGATTTTCTCCTGCTCTTAAAATCTTCCTCCTTAGGTCGACGCCATACCTGGCTCACTGGTTATCTCTCTGGATGTCTGTAGACTGCGAGAGAAAACCACGCATGGTCCCACTGCGGTCTGAGGGCTCTCCTCAGGACCTGGGCAACACAGCATCCACTGCGAGCCTGTTTCCTGGGCACCCTTCTCTGCCTACAGCCTCAGAACTTCTTCAGTTTCCTGTCACCTTTCAGCTGTCATGAGGCCTCTGTCACAACTGTTCCCCTGAACCCCCTCCTGCTGTGCATAAGGAGACCCTAATACCCAAATCCATGAATTAGTTCAATGCCTGGCCTTAAAGGACCCCTCTGTGGAATTTGATGCTAGATTGTTCCTTCATCTTGAAATTTCTCCTTTTTCTTACACTATTTTCAACTGGTTATTTCCACCTTAGTAATTTTTATTCAAGTTTCTCATCTATTTTTTTTTAACCATAGTGATTGATGCTTTCTGAGGCATACTAAGTTTTCATCCTGAATCTCTTCTTGCGCTCTATGGTCTCTTTCAGAAATATCCCCCTCCCCTGTGACACCAAGCATCCCGCATAAGCCAAGAAATCTGACAAGTGTCTTTGGAACGGTGGGGCGTTCAAGGGTTTGAGAACTGAGCGAAGAACAAAGTGACCACTAGGGGAAGTAGCACCGTGCTATGCTTGGGTCCCGGTTTTGAAGGGTTTGCAGGTGGTGGAGAAGCTCCTCAGGCCTGAGGCTCTGGTGAGCAGGCAGACCAACCTCTGTGGAACAGACTGGCAGAGAGGGGCTTATTTATCAGGTGCTGCGGCAGCAGCCCCGCTGGAGTCTGCAGGTCGCGAGCTCCTAAGGGCTGCAGCAGCCTAGGATATTGATAGCTGGATTCTTTTCTGATCTACTAGCAGATGTTGAGTGCTATTTTGTGAAGTATGCAAAAAACAGGCAGCCTCGACTGGATAGAAACCTGCTTGTTTGGGCTATATTTAACACAATTCCATTTGTGAAAATTAGAGTTTGGCACTCTCAGATTTTGAGCTAACGGATCTCAGCCTGCTGTGAAGAAATAAACAACCCGAAGGCCATCGCTCACTGAATTGTGTAGTAGTAACTCAGATTTCTGGATGAACCTGAGGAACCTGAAAACTAAACCCAGTACCCTTCTACTAAGTGTATTTTATTTTACTTTATTTTATTTTATTTTTATCTCAGCGAGAGGAACGCGATGCATTGTGTCACTGAAGCTAGAGTGGCCCTCCTTCCTGATTTAAAGGCACAGTAATCCCCGATGATCTGATTAACTGTATTCTCTTTACCTCATTGCCTTCCTCTCTTGTACACGATTTCCATCACCAGGGCCTTAGGTGAGAGCTTCTCTACACACTGACCTGGCAGCTGTTTAAGTCTTTCCCTAGCTCTTCTCCCTAGTCCTGCTATAACCTGCTACACCCTTTTACGGCTGCCGCAGTAATTTTTCTAAGACTCAAACACGATGTCGTTTTGCTGCCTCCGGGGGTGTGCATCTCACCTCTGCTCCACAGCCAACCAGGATCGTGACGTCCACACCAGTAATGAATTAGGGAAACAAAGTTTAAAAGAGAAAGCTCTTTATCTGAAAAGAGGGAAAAGGGGAAGATACCTACTCTGACAGTCCAGGGGACGAGGGAGACAATCCTCAGGGGCCTTTGTCCTCAGCTTCCTCTCATCACATTTTGGGAAACACTTCCCCACCCAGGTTGATAGCTGGAACTTGTCACAACCCGATCGGCTCTCTGGTGTCATAGATGGGTTCCAGCACCCTCACCCCAGTGCCATGGCCTGTGTGTGTGTTTCTGAGTGGGCCCACCTGTCCTTAACAGGACCTTATCTCTGGAATTCATAGGTTGATTAGGAGGAGCCCTGCGTTTAAAGTTTATGATTAAGCGGATTCATGTTATCTAGTACAGCAATGTAGTGGCCCCTGTGCGTGCATGTGTGTGTGTGTGTGTGTATTTTTAAATGCTAAATAAGAGTTCTCTCTTCAGCGGCTACCCTTTGTCTCCTTTGCATTTCATTGAGGGTGGGGACGAGCAGCTAACCTGGTATGCCTGGCTTCCCACGCTCTGTTTATCAGCTCTCTTCTCTTCTAATTGCTCCCTGAGTAAAGTTTTAATTCTTTCAGGAAAGCTCAATGAAGCCCTTATTTTATATTTTTTCCTCCCGGCAGACTGTGTCCAACTACAATTTGATTAAGACTGCTTTTTAAGTCTTCTTGGTATAAAACAGGCATTGGCAAACAATGACCTACAGGCCAAACCCGATCCTCGGCCTGGCTCTGTAAATAAAGCTTTATCAGAACACGAACATTTCCATCCACTCATCTATTGTCAGTGACTATTTTCATTCCAACTGCTGTGTTGAATAGTTGTGAAAGAGACCGTGTCTTTTCACAAAGCCAAAAGCATTTACCATCTGGCCATTTACACTGAACTTGGCCAGCCTTGTTCTGACTGCTAAGTTCAGGAACACAGCTGACACGCAGGACCTTCGTTTTATAGTCTCGGTTGTACCGTGCAGCATATTTGGTGCCATAGCCAAATGAAACGACTGCTCATTTCCAGCGTGCCAGGATGCTTTATCCTGCGTAGCATTGCCCCTTCTGCTCTTTATGTGCAGTGCATGTTTCACCTACTTATCCATTTCTCAGTCATTACACATGTTTAAGATTCAAGGGCTACTTATTCTATAAAGCAGTTCCCAAATCACTCTGCCAAAATAACCTTTCTGCCACATTGTACGGGCAGTGAGAATAGCACCAATAGTCCTTTTATTTTCATGCTTAAAAATTATTTCAGCCTACCTATACTGTATTTAGGTGACTGTTTGAGAAGATATTCATTTTGACATTTCCAACCATATTCTCTTAATTCAGGAAGCACTAGCCAATACTTTGAGATGTCTAATACAGGTTCAACTGTTGATACTTTGGATCCAACTGTCTTTTGCATCTTTTTAAAGATTTTTTTGATCTTTGGGGAATTTTTAATAAATAGTTTCATCTTTTCAGAGTATTTTTAGGTTTACCAAAAATTCTGCTTGTAACATGCAGATTTTTCCCATTATAAAAGATAGTTTAGTCTCTCAGCTTGTAAGTAGGCAGTCAGAAAGAGACAGGCGTAAGACAGAATCAGCTGGATGCAAAGCACGTAGCCCATGCACTAAGTCAAGAGCTAATGCACGTCCTGCAACTAGTTAGCTCAGAAACCTAAAACCAAATGCAAGAGAAAAGATAAAGAGTTAAGAACTCTAACTCTCAAGAAAATAATTGTTAGATTGAGTACACCAAATTAGTTAATGACCCCTCCCTACCTTTAGGCTGGAGTGAAATTCCTGGGTCTATGGTAGCTTAGCAGATGGTTAGCTTTGCAAAAAATGGCCAATCTCTTGAGACCATGCATCCCTGGAATAAGTGTTCTGGCCGTTCCGGAGCCTCACTAGTATTTGGTGTTGCCAATGTTTAGATTTTCACCATTCCAATAAGTATTTATTGCTTTAGTTTGCATTACCCTAATAACATGATGTTGAGCATCTTTCTGTGTGTTTATTGGTCATCTGTGTATCTTCTTTAGTAAGCTGTCTGCTCATATATTTTTTTTTGATTGGGTTGTTTTCTTTCTTACCTTTGAATTTTACCAATAATCTTTTACTGTTCTTCTAAGTATCTTCACTGACATTGCTAATCATGGGATTAGCATGTATGCATACTTAGCAAATACCAGAAAATACTTTTAAACATTATTCTATGTAATCTTCATAACAGCCCTCATTTTATCTATTCGCACCCATGAATAAGTAACACAAAATTTCAGTGATTTAGCTAAGATCACAGAGCAAGTATGAAAGAGGGTGTGAATTGAAGCTCAGTTCTTTAAGTGTACAGAATCAAAACCTCAGCTGGTGCCAACGGCTCTCTCTTATCCTCCTCAGGTGTGTGATGGGTTTGCTTCTTCTGAGGCAGCCGGGACAGTTGGGTCGGAGTCTTATGCTGAATCAATGTATCTATAGAGTGTCTGTCTGAATCTGATCAGAAATAGGACAAAACTTACCCAGTGCTAAACAGAGCCCCAAAAGCTTGGGAAACATTTCTTACTTATTCTTCTTAGAACACAGTACTTTGAATTTTTTTTTCATTTTAGAAAAACTGAATTTTCTCCTACAGTCAAATAGACAAAAATGCAAGGCATAGGGTTTTTTCCACTTTCCTAATTTACTAATGGGCCAATTAGCAATTTCTAATTTGGTCTGCTACTCCCTGTCATCTAAGTCAATTACTAATACAAATAGTGCAATCATCATAATCCATTTAGCACTTAGAAGGTGTTCTCCCTTAGGGACATGTGTACATCTGTGAACATTAAGGTGATTCATAGAATTTCTGCATGTTATATAAATGTTATGCAAAAGATGAAAATAATGTAGTTTATTAAACTCTGCAGAGTCCATCTGTTTATACTATGATTAGAATTCCATTTATTGGGCTGAACATATTTCAAGCTTCAGGCTGGTCCCGCAGCTCATCTAACTTCTCTCACTTTATCCACAGGCTACTCCTTGTGGTCCTACGTGATTACTAAAATTCCCCAGAATGAAAGTCAAGTACCTTCAGCTGCTCTAGGAAGTCAAGAGTGGGGTCGACCATCAGAAAGAGCCCAGTATTCTGGGAGGCTGTGGCAAGAGAACTGCAAATTGGAGCCCAGCCTGGGAAATTTAGCAAGTCAGTGCGACCTTGCCCAAAAATAAAATTTAAAAACAGAGCTAAGCTGTACTTTAGTGTGAAGTTGCTGGGTTAGCCTCCAGTACCCTACTTCCCCCAGAAAAATAAAAGAAAGGGAATGAATTTTCCAATCTTCTCCTCCTGCCATTTGACCCTCTCCCCCTTCTACTAGGCCAGTGCTTGGAAAGCAGTGGTCATCGAGGGGCTGGAAGCACCACTTGGTCCCTCTCAACGCAGGTTCCTGCCCCTGTCCCTGTCCCTGTCTCTGCCTCTGTCTCTGTCTCTCCTCTTCTCTCCTGCTCTCTCTCTCTCTCTCTCCTTGATTTCCTTTATTCTATGTCCTAAACTACCCTCTCTCCTTTATACTTCCCACCCCATCAACCTAGCCTCCTTCTTTATTCTGAAATATACATCCATGTGATTTTATTATTCAAAAAGAGCTGCTGCCATCCTAGCTGAGAAAGGAGACAGAGAATAATATGAAAAGAATGTGATGAAACCAACACAGAGAACTGGAAAGACTGAAAATCCAGGCTGAGCTTGGAGCTCCATGGCTGCTCTGTCTCTGGAGGCATAGAAGACATGACTACCTAGGGTTTGGGTCTTCATTTAGGACTGTGGCTCTGCAGACACCAGCAGTTCCCTCCCTCACTGTAGTGGATGAAAGGCACCGTCCACGCCGCACAGGCAGGCAGGACACCAAGGTGCCATCTTTTTCCAGCCTCTGTATTACCTCCTTTTCGTATGAGGAAGCTGGGTTCAGACGCCTTACACTTGTCTCTAAGGAACAGAGCACGGACTTGCAGCCCCAGCGTTCTGATTCCTGAATCTGCCCATTACCTCATTATCCTTCTCTCCAGAAATCATGCTGGAATGCTAGACAAGGTGAACGACATCCTCTCATCTTAAATGGGACACTTCTTCTGTGACCAGGCTAATGTAGTCACTCCCCAATACACGCTAACACCCCTTTTCCCATACATGAACAAGAATAAGGGACTAATACTTGTTGAATTCTATTTCAGGAAGGAAATTAAGTCATCTCTTCATATATATCATGGAACAGAAAAGTCTCTGCGGTTCTGTGCCTGAGATCATACATCTCCCCAGAAGCAGCCCATGTCTAATACATCACTCTATATATAGCACTCTCTGCGTGGGGCACATAAAGAATGCTTG
>RJWM01036323.1:0-18059 GCA_004363535.1 Dasyprocta punctata | reverse complement strand
TACACAGGAAAAACAGGTAATACTGCATCAACTAAGATTCAAAGTAACAAACCCTGAACCCAAATATAGAACTGGAAATGAAAATAAAAGAACCTGCAAATATTTGCCTAAAAGAAAGAAATACAAATAGAAGAATTTGACCTTTGCCCCACATCTAGCCAACTATTTAGGGAAAGGATTCAGGTAGGTATTTGGTGAATTTTCCTGCAGAAAAGCACACGGCCATCGGAGTAGCAAAGTGGGGGCTGGCCAAATTCTTGTGGTTCTGGAAGGCTGTATGAAGTACCTCTGATAGTCTGCTAGCCACCTTCTTTCTAGAAGCTGACTTTGTTTTCTCTTATTTTAATGTTGTGGTGGTACCCACAAGGTATCATCTTTCTCAGCATAAGCAGCAAGGATATATTTCAAAGACCAGATATGAATCACTGCCTTGTCATTATCCTATCGTATTTTTTAAATGCAACATACACAAATACAAACTTGAAAAACATATAATTTAGTGGTGATTCTGTGTTGTCAAAGAGCAAAAAGCCAAGCCTGATGTGGTGGTTCATGCCTGTAATCCTAGCACTTGGAAGGTTGAGGCACTAGGATCACTGTGAGTTTGAGGCCAGTCTGGGCTACAAAGTGAGTTCAAGGCCAACCTGAATTGAACTGCACTGTGAAATCCTGTCTCAAACACACACACACACACACACAAAGCCACATGTGAGATTGCTTTAAGCAACAAAGTTCTCTAGATTCAACCTGCTTTTTTTAAATCATACTGCTGCAGTTACACACACACACACACACACACACACACACACACACAGACAAATACACTCCTAGGCTACTGATCATATAAGTAGCATTTCACTGCAGCATTTGTCAAGATATTAATAATCTTCAATTACTTTATGAAGCTTTTTGTAGAAATCAGACTGTATAAATGTGTATTCCCATCACCTGATCGAAATTCTTAGACCAAAATGAAAGCCTAAGATTTGTAAAGTAAAAGTTGTGTTTTTGATTTTTTAATAAAATCACTTAAGTCTCTTACATCCAAAAGTCCTGGTTGAATGTGATGGTTTAAGCATGGTAAAGCAAGGTAGTAGAAAAGGGCTAAGTTCTTACAATAAGTGACAAATATCGCCTACCAGCTATTTGGGGTGGAGGTCTCAAAAGAGTTCTAAGAGTTTCTTAAATTTCTCAAAACAAAACACATTTAACCTTCATTTGTTTAAAAATTAAGTCACCACTATACAGCATGTGTCACTCCAGGAAGATGAAAAAGAGAACAAACAGTTAAAGAATTGCAATAAGCTTGAGGAATTTGTATGTTCCATGCATTAGACAGTAACTTCTTTAGCCTTTAGATGTCATGCAATATATAATACTAGGAATTCAATGGACAGCATCTGCCTATCCATGCTTTTAGGCATGCATCACTTAATATGTCAGAGGTATGAATATATTAATCAGTAGATCTCTCTAATAAATATAGAAGTACAAACTGGCCAGTGGTATGAAAGCCAGGTATATAATCTGATGCTTTGAAAGAATAAAAAAAATGAGAAGTTACTGTAGTAGATGTTGGCAGAATTACATGCAATTAAAAAGGAGAATTCTGAAACAAAAAGTTATGAGCGAGTAAAACCACAATGTACTAATTAATAGTGCTATATAATTCCCTACAGCAGAACTAGTAGAACTGTAATGGTAATAAAAGCTATCAAGATAAAAACTTACTTGAACTATACAATGCAGTTAGTCAACTAATACATTTATGTTATTCCAAAAAGCTATCCCAGTGGCTTCTTCATTTAAAGTGGGGAAACCACCATTCAAGCATTAATTAATATCCACCCAAAACCAAAGCATTCGGGCCCTTCTGGGTCCATTCGTAGAGGGCATCATGTGACTATAGGTGGTATTTTGGCAAATTTTGTTTCCTGAACTAAGATGCCTTATGAATTTTGAGCATGAACTGCTCCTACTTCCCTTTTTGCTACTCTGTAAAGTAAAGCCCTTAATCTACAGCAGGGCTCTTCAGACCATTCCTACATCCTCTCCCCTCCCACCCACTCCAGTCTTTGCCTAGGATGCGGACAGTCCGAGGTGAGAGTGCTCAGGGGAGAAGTACTTACTTCCTTTCCTCAAGCAGGGCAATCTCTTTTTTGACTTCATGGTATTCTTCTGCTATTTGGCAGTGTTGCTTGTACACCTGCATGGATTCCTCAGACTCATGACAGGGTGGCAGAGGCTTCACAAACAAGGAGAAGCGGCAGTCAGTTCATTTCTTTGCATCACAATACATTACCAGCCATTTTGCTCTGCTGCTATTCTTCAGAGGGAGATTTTTTTTTTTTGCATGAAAGCAGTACTGTCAATGAACACTGAATAGTTAGTTGGCTGATCCTATTTGCCTGAATTTGGAGACATAGACTGATTGTCCCCACACACAGAGCCCTGAAACCCATTACATGTCACTTACCTGCCATGTGTTGGAGGGAAAATGTCTCTTAAGGATTTTTAAATTCTCCCTGTTATGGTTTATACATTTTGTCAACTTGAGAAGTCTAGAAGCTTAATTAAGTAGCTCAGCAGCTCTACATCCTGGTGTGTACAGCACAAGCAGTTACCTGTTCATTGTGTCAATTTGAGGAGGTCAGATGTTTAACTGAGAGGGAGCCAGAGTTCTTACTTTGTAAATATCGTCATCCTGGCAAAGGAAGGTAAGGATATTTGTGAAGCTACACCCACCCTGGAGGGAGGGGTGGCTTGTGTACAATATAAGGTAGGGGAAGTGGCTTGCCCTGGCCCCCTTTTACTCTGGCTGCTTTTGCTTGGCTGCTGCCTTGAAGTGTTGCCCCAGCACCATGCCACCCTGCCTTGGAGCCAGCTGATTATGAATTGAAACCTCCAAAAACTGTAAGCTAAATAAACCTTTCCTTCCCTAATTTTGGGTATCAGATGTTTTGTCTCAGCATCGAGGGAAAAGTAACTAAGACACCCCCTAGAAATTTTCATTTGCTTTAGGAAAGGGCAGTTGCGGGGGAAATATTTCAGTTATCTGTTGGAATTTCCCTATCCTGGCTGTTTTTTCAGTAGCCAGCAGCCACGATCTCTCCCGAAGGATGGAGCAGCCCCACAAGAAGGACTTGTTTCTGAGAAAAGCACCCAACCTGGAGAAATGGCACTGGGTTGGAATAGTGCTTCCAGAATGAACAAACCTGTATGAAAAACCAAACTCTGAGTAATACGCTCAAAACATGAGGACATGAGAGTGTAGATTTCTCCTTTTCTCCCATCCGTGAGAGGAAAAAAAGGCCAGCTTGGCAAAACTGGTAAAAATTCTA
The DNA here is from genome assembly GCA_004363535.1 of Dasyprocta punctata. Classification (NCBI taxonomy): domain Eukaryota; kingdom Metazoa; phylum Chordata; class Mammalia; order Rodentia; family Dasyproctidae; genus Dasyprocta; species Dasyprocta punctata. The sequence continues at coordinate 14,718 of RJWM01036323.1, read as the reverse complement.
CTTCTAGAATTTTTTTGAGACAGGGTCTCGCTATGTAGTTCAACCTGATCTTCAGCTTACAGTGATCCTCCTGCCTCAGCCTCCCAAGAGCTGGGATTAGAGGCATCCACCACCATGCCTAACTTAGAAATTATCTTTAAAGAACTAGTTTCCCTGGGTTTATGACTCTAGTTTCTACATTAGCAACATGTGATTAAAAGCACTATTATTATAGGGATACTAGTTAATTGTCATTTAAAGAGTTTTCATAATCGCTCTTTTAAATTATTTCTATGTAAAAATATGAGAAACATAAATTCATTGTTAAATAGGCTCTTCAGTCCAACCCTTTCTTCACAATAGTCTATAGATGTAAACTATATATCTGACCAGCTCCTATCTCACCCATTTTATATTAACATTTCAGAGCTAGGAATCATTAATTTTCTACCCTCATAGTCTTCAAGGACACAAATTTCTTTGGGTGTCATATTTAGGGATCCTTCCTGACAAGAAGGTAGAAGGGAGACTATTATTAGACAAGAGGAAGGGAAGAGCGGGGAGGGGAAAGGAGGCAGGGTGGGGGCAGGGAATAAAATCAGGAGCAGGAGCAGGAGCAAAACACATTATACACACAGAAGCCTTCGCCTGAGAATGTGAACTTGGAAGGGGTGTGGGGCAGGGCAGTGCTGGGGAGGGGGTGATTAAAGTGTGTTATGTGCGTGTACAGATCTGCCAAAATGAAACCCATTCATTTGTATAACCAATGCACACTAACAAACGATGTGGGAAAAACCTAGTGTTATAAAAATTCAAAGTCTAGCCAGGCATGATGGCACACACCTGTAATCCCAGCATTCGGGGAGGCTTAGGCAGGAGGATTGTTGCCAATTGGAGAGAAGCCTGGCTACAAAGTGAGCTCAAGTCCAATCTGAAGCTCATAGTCATACCCTGTCTCAAAAAGACCAAAAACGTCTATTGTTTTATTGATAAATAAGATGACTCCACTTATTTATCATGAAACCTTCCAAAAGAAATAAAAGGGGAAGAAGGTTTGAAGAAAAGGGCAGGGAATTGGGGGAATGAAAGAAAAACTAAGATATATCATGTACAGCTACAAATTCCCTACTCTGACTGTGAGCATTATACATATCTAAACTGTACCAATAAACTTACTTTTAAAAAAGAGAACTAAGGGAGTAAAATTGTAAATAGCTCTACACATGTATTGGAATGTTACAGTAAAGCCCATTGATATGCACAGTGGATATATGTATCAAAAAATAAAATTTTTTAAAAGAATTTTTAAAATTCTAAATAGATCAAAGTCAACTTTACCTTGGTTTGAAACACTGTTATCAGCTAATTCATGTAAGATCTAATAATAATCACATAATACAGCCTTCTTTTCTACTGCTCTGTGAACATCCCCACAGCACAAACTCAGGCCATTGGAACCATTATCCTTTTTTGCATAGAAATAAGTCAAAAAGTAGTGAACAGGAGCACTACAATCTAATTCATTCCTTGAGAGGAAACTGTTGCCAAAGGAATTCAAGAACTCCTGGCTCCCCAGTCCGTGTCCCAGAAATCACCACCCACTCACCAATTTTCACCTGTTACACTGGCAAATGACCAGGTATAACAGTCAGCGGAATGAAAGCAATGTACGATGGGCTTCCTAGCCAAGCTGTTAAATCATCTGTGCCCTGTTAAAGTATTTAACTACTGGCAGCCTTAGACACCAACCACATCCTATCCTGTCCTTGCAAATACCACACACGCCACACTCCATTCAGATGAGAGTCTCGTACATAACTTGCCCCTTGCAAGTGCCTGAATCACAAATGTAGCATAGGCAGCCGGGTATCAGCCAGAAGATTCCAGGATTCTGTATGAAGGATTCGCATTCTTAAGGGAATCTACACAAGAGCAACTATAATTAAAAAGAAAAATTTTTAAATCACGTATGTAACTATTTAGGCAGACAGAGATTTCTTTTCCTCCCACATTCCTTACTTGCCATTTTGCAAAGTTTTTTTAAGTAAGTGGGAATTTTTTTTTCATATTTTGGTGGCCTTCTTAATTGTGGGAAATTTAAAAGTAGTGATCGTACTGCTGAAGGCACACAGGGAAGAAAGGTAGTGTTTCAGAATATTTTTAAAATCTTCATAAGCTCTTAGCAGGATGATCATGTGACCCATGTGGGATCATATCTTCAAGCTTTCCCGTAATAAAGAAGTGGTAATTTAACAAGAACAAGCAGCCAGGCACGGTGTGTACTCCTATAATCCCAGCTGCTCAGGAGGCTGGAGCAGTTGGTTAACAAGTTTGAGATCAGTCAAGGCAATTTAGCAAGACCCTGTCTCAAAATTAAAAAACAAAACAATATAATTCAAAAGGCTGTGATATATCTCATACCTCTGTAGATTCCAAACCCTATACCACCAAAAAACACTAGCCAAAGGTACTTAGTGCTCAATGTTTCCATTTAGATAAAGACGTCAGATAACACATTAGCCTCTGACTACCAGGCTCTGTCTTTGTTTAAATCTGACATATATAATTTGGTAGCACCCAGAGACTTCCAATTTCCATAAAAATATAAAAAAGCAATGCTGATTTCTTTTTTAAGCAAGAAAAGACATTATATTACACAAGCCACCATAACACTGTAAAATTATCTCATTAGTTGGCAGAGACTAGATGAAGGAGGAATGGAAAATTGTTGTTCAATGGGTATAGTTTCCATGTTGTAAGATTATGATAAAGTTCTGGAGAATGGTGGGACCACACTATAAATATACTAAACACTGCTGAACTGTACACTTATGAATGACTAAGGGAATAGTAGTTTATCCTTTTTTTTAACCACGATAAAAAATTAACACAAAAACTCATCTCATTTGACCTTTCTGCTCCCCCTAGCCCATCTGAGAAGCATGAGACTCACTCCATTTACACCTCGACTTTCTCTCTCAAATTCCTCTCTAGGGAACTCCATATTTGTCACCACTTTATAATCTGAGCTATTCCCTGCTAACCACAAGTATCCTGGGCAAATCAAAGTGTCCTGTGGTCAGCAGGAGCTGTTGTCCCTAGAAAATAGGTGACATTGTTAGGCATTTATCCCAGTCCAGGAAATTCTTCAAAGAATTTATCTGAACACAAAGGGTTCTCATCCTAAAAGGAATTCTGGTAAATAAAAGCATTAAGATATTTAGGTTTCACACCCAATGTAAAAACTAGAAAGGTAGAATAATGAGATGTATTGCTCTGTATGACAACACTCTCATGCTCTCACGACATAATTGTGCTGGTGTAGAGTATCACCAGGTCCTTACGGATGATGAATCTCTCTTATTTCTTATAACCTCCAAAATCAGAGGCAATGTATGACCAAGCATGTTTGCTGAATAAAGGTTTCTGCCTGAAGAAAAAAGATTTCTAAAATCTGAGCACAAGAATCAGGTTTCTGATTTTAAAATGGAGCTACCAGCCTAGGCGTGGTGGCACATGCCTGTAATCCCAGCACTCTGGAGGCTGAGGCAAAAGGATCACTGCAAGTTCAAGGCCAGCCTGAACTGCATAGTGAGACCCTGTCTCAAACAAGTAAATAAGTAAATAAATAAATAAATAAATAAAATGGAGCTGCCAGTAGGCTTACGTAATGTGTTGTCCAAACTATAGGCATTTTTGTGAATTAATCAGCAGATTATGGATTTGAGACACTATGTAACACCTGTTCAAATTAAAAACTACACAATAATGTAAAAGAGTGCCTACAGTAACCAAGTTGAAAACCCTATTTTCATCTTCACGGCTTGATTTTGACCATTTCTGTTAGAGCGGTTTTCATAATTAAAACTGCATGCTGAGAATGGGAGAGCAATAAATAAATTGGTTGGCTGGATAATTTCACATGAGGAGGAGAAAACGCCTTCGTTATTTTTTTTCATAATTATGCCACGTTTCCCACACTGGGTATATATACTACACACCTCACTTAAAGAATAAAATATTGCACCCAAAAATAGTTAATTTGAACAGTGAATAAGTAATGACATTCTTAGCCCTGAAGAACACAAATTCTGTGTGAGCACAGCAACCATTTTTCAAATACCCTGTATCTAATCTATTATGGAGCACAGCAAGTCCTACAGAGGTTAAATTAAGATATTCTCTTAACAGAGGCTCAAGCCAACTTTGAAACACATTTTTCCAAGACACAGATTGGGGCCGAGATGAGGTCAGAACCTAAGAGAGGTACTTCCTCTTCGCCCCCTTTCCTCCATCTCCACCTCCTCCCGGGCTGCCCAAGAATGGAGCTGCAAAGGCTTCAAATTACATGGCAGTGTGAGGGGAAAGCTGCTACTGTCTCTGGTATCCAGCCCAATCCTCGGACCAATTTAACAAGATGAGGTAAGAGAGAAACCACAGGGTCCTATTCCAAGAATGCTGGTTTGAGTCTCACCGCAGCATCTCAGCCATCAGCGCACGGTGAACTCCTCCCAAAGAGGATTCTGTCCTCTGGAAGGGCCTCGTGGGAAAGGACCCAGCCAAGCATCCTAGCAAGGGGCAAAGCTGGTTTAAGGGCTCCATTTTCTGCTTGGCTTCTTCAAATACTCCTGGCCTCATCCACTTTAAAAGCGTAAGAATTTAATTTTCCTGTCCCAGCTTCCCACACAGGAGATATATTTAGGAGTTAAACATTCTACAGTGGCTGAGTAGACTTTGTATTTATCCCTTGATTCTCAGAGTTATCTATTTTGGGGGACAATAGAAGTACCTGATGTAAGTTTGTTGTAGTTTAATGTCTCAAAATAGTTAGTTAAAAGCAAAGAGAAAAACAGTCATTGTGATCATTAAAAATTTATTATCTTAGAATACTAAATATTTCAAAATATTTTAACTGACATTTCTATAGTATCTATTCTATACTTCAAGTAGCACTACTATTTGTTCTGCATAATTTATACACTATATTACATTGCATTAAGTTCTACTTAACTATTTTGGTATAAACAATAAAAAGAAAAAGCGGAAGGATAACTCAAGCATATCTCAAACTTTTCCAATAAGATATATCCTAATGACCACTGACTGATTGTCAGCAATGATATTAACTAAAGGTATTATTGATGAGCTCCAAAGTCACTATATGCTTTTGGTGTGCTCACAACAGGCAAAGGTCAACTATAAGATACTTTACAATGCACGCGTGAGAAAGAAAATGTTAGCCATTTTCAGTGCTTTCTGTGAGCCTTTTCCAATGATATTTTCAGATGGATGCTAAAGATCATGGTAGCAGAATTATGCAATGTAGAGACTTAACTTTCCACCATTTTCATTTCCCAGACACCAAGCTATACCTTGGTCTAAGATTTAAAAGAAGTTTCTGGAGAAACTGCTTGGATGACAAGATATTACTGCACTCAAATAAAGCTATGAAATTGTTTATTTGTGGAGCTGACATCAGTTTCTGGACTTATCAGACTCTGTCTGAGAAAAGGCAAGTTCAGTGTGCACCAAGGAGCACCTGTTACTGTCGTCTCTGCTCAGACAGGAGGATTTTAGGAGGGCTTGAAGCTATCACTCTATTTAGTTTCGTTTGTTTGTTTGTTTGTTTGTTTTTTGCTTTTTTAAAGCCATATTGTTTTCCAAGTATGCTAGTTTCACGAAAAGCAGAGAGTAGCAGATCTACCCCTAACTCAAAAATTCAAAGGGATTATTCTTTTCTTTCACTTTATAGAGATAAATTACTTGTTCTTAACTATTTTATCCAATCAACAATGCACCAGAGAAAGAAATTTACATTAATTGATCAGTTATTTTGCCAAAAGTTGTGCTGGATCTACTCATTACCATATTTAGTTCCCAAAACAATGCAAGATAGATATTTTTATTTCTACTTTGTACTTGAGAAATGTGAGATTTAAAGAGAGTAAATAATATACAAGTCACAAAAATACTGTGGCGCTGAAATTCAAATCCAGGTCAGTCTATGCCAATTCACATGCTTTAGTCACTATAATTCCCATTAGGTTGTTTATTATAATGTACTTGATACCATGTGATTAACCATATTTATCATTTCAATATATTTAAGACAACATTATAACACATTTTGGGGCTCATATAGAGCCACAATTCCCAAAAGAAAATACAATAGGCTCAAGCCATTAGACAGTCTGGGTCTTGACCCAAACTCTGGAAATATTAAAGGATTTCACCATCCTTCAGAACCATCTTAAATTACTTCTTTTCCAAATAGAAGGAAGCTAAGATAAAGGAAGGCAATAATTTTTTGTTTATTCTTGAAGTAGACTTGGAATTGGGCCTCCTTTTTTCTAATTGTAAGATCTAAACAAGATATACTCAAACATGCCCCTAATGGGCATGGGGAATTGAAAAAGCTAGTCCCAAGAAAGAAGTCCGCACAAAATAAAATTAACCTTCCACCTGCCACTGGGAGGAAGCCCACAGTCCTCATGAACATTATAAAGAGATGTTCATTTTAACACCTATCTTACCCTGAGGTCTGTTGCCCAACCATTTGCATTAATAGAGACATCAAGAGAAACGTTTGTCACTGCTATTCTTACATGAAGCTTTTTTTGGCTTTTATGAAAATAGAAGCAACATGAATTACATGCTCAAACATGTTCGCATTCTTGGATAAGCAACAGAAAAATCTTGGGGGTCAAATTGGTGATAGAGTATCTACCAAATAGATATTTTATAGCTGCACTTTATAAATTACCAAAGAATGTGCAGTGAGTACCAGAAAGTCAGAATGAATTTTACAAGGTTGTTCTAGAACTATACTATGGCAACATGGAAACCAAAAACAAAAATATCTCCACCTTTCAAAATAATTTAAGCAGCCCATTCCATCCACAAAACAGTGTGAAAGAAATGAGAGGAATACTAAATTTATTTAGACCCAAATTTAAGCTCGAACTTCTCATCTGTAAAGGGGAAACATAATAGTGGGCTTATAAAATTATTGTAATCATCAAATAAGATCAGATGTAGAGAAACACCCCTTGTCTAGTCTGAAGGTTTATAGAGACCAGACCTGGCAATAAGTATCTGGCATCATTTTCTTGCCCTCAGCAAGTTAAAAGGCTTTAGTAGAGGTAATCGAGAGACAGCTCATCCTCAAACAAATGTCGCCACCCATAAGGCATTTCATACGCCTTTGTAACCCAACTTCATTCTTCCACAGTGGTTTATGATAGTCAGTAAAAGATTCCAGGAGCCATTACTATAAGATGGAAGCACATGAGATTGACTATAAAGATGGTCTACTCCGTGTAATGGTTTATTTCCTTTGTATATAAAGCATTTTCATAAGATGCAAGCACATGAGATTGACTATAAAGATAGTCTACTCCGTGTAATGGTTTATTTCCTTTGTATATAAAGCATTTTCATTGCTTTTAATACAGACTTTTAGCTGCCAAATGACTTTGGTACAGGTGCTCTATGCTAAGCATGGAAATAAGAATTTGCTTTTTTTTATATCATTTTCTATGTTAGCATTCCCCTTCCATTCCTTACTGTCTTACTATTTCTAGTCATTTGTGCCCTAGAGTGTAGAATAAAGATTATAGGCAAGAGCTCTAGACAGAACAAGCCTAATCCAATGTCTTGACAGCTGATGGATGCTCCTAACACACTCAACCATATCCTTCACTCAGTAAACAAGATTTACTTAAATATGTTTAGTTGCAGGGCAGGTAATGTTCTCTTTGTTCAGAAAGAGATAAAGCAATACCATGTTTGAAGATAATGGGAAGATAATCAAAACCCCTGAGCTAGAAATTACCCTCTCAGCTGTCCACCTCATTAAAGGTCAGTAAAGTTGAAATAGTCTCACTGGAGTAAAATAATTCAATAGATTTAAGTTCCAATATGTGTCAAATAAAATTAAAGCTATAAAATTCAAATAGACCTAGAGATGCTTCAACAGAAAAATTATCTGGATAACCATCCAGGATGCTGTGAATCCTGTCAGATGATGCACAAGCCAGGGAAAACCATTCAAGTTCCCAACTGGAAAAAAATGATGCTTTTTGTTTCCCAACATGAAAAAGGAGAATTCATGCTCCATAATTTGATGGGGGAACAAGAACATGAATATGCTTTCTGCTTTATTTTCAAAACATATCTACTCCTCCTCATTTACATCTGATTTTCATGATAATAAAATACTTTTGAGGTAACAACACAATAAAGGGGGGAAAGCAGTGACTGGGAAGGACAGTAATTAATATTTTACACCACCAACAGCATATGGACAGCCCCTCTGTGAGGACAGAACCTAAGCAGGAAACACCGTGCATAGAGAGAGCCTTCCAGGGGAAAGAGTAGGTACTGGGCTGCATAGTTCACCGTGCTGAAAGGAGAGAAGTTGGTGGAGAAGAGAAAGAGCAGGTTAGATGTCAGGAACTGGGAGACTTGGATCAAAGACACTACATGAGGCATAGAAGAAGATCAGAGGACTGACAACTGCAAAGGAAATTTTAGAGGAAGACAAAGCAGTCTGTGGACAGCTGTGTGGTAACCTTCCCACACCTTCTACCACCTTCGGTAACACCTACATAACTGATAGTGCTCTGTTGAGCGGTCTTGCTGGCAAAGGGCTGTGGCAATGGCCAGAACTTTTACCCACAGGTAAAAGTAATGGCTCCTTCAAGAGTCCAGGCTGCTTTCTACAGGCCGCCCAGAAATGGGACGCCAGCCCTTCCAACCTGACCTAGTTGTCTCCAGGCTTTGAATTCAGTATACCTGGCCTGAGATAAGAACCGAGAGGCACTCAAAGGAGCACCACCTTGCTTGCCGAGAGCTCATTCTTGGTTCTTCCTCAAGAGCTATCCAGGATCAGGGGCCCCAAACTCAATGAGTAGGACACCAAGGAGACCCAAATTAGGAAACGTTACTGGGTATAGGACAAAACTTGAGCTTTCCCAATATGAACCACCAAAATGTTCCAGAACCCAAACCTCTGGGGGTATTGATATGAGACTACAAGTAGAAAATTTCACTTCTGACCTCTGTGATGGGTTGTAGTCAAAACATAGGCGCACTAAAAATATTGTATCCAAGTCCTTTAAAAACCAGGCATAGTAGTACACAACTAGAAGCCCAGCACTCTGGAAGACTGAGGCAGAGAGACTGCAAGTTCACGCTTAACTTGAGCAACTTAGCAATTTAGTGAGACCATGTTTTAAAATTAAAAATATAAAAAATCTGGGGATACAGCTCAGTACAAAGGCACTGGGTTCAATCCCCAATACTCCAAAACAATTAAATAAATAAATACCTTTATGCTATGTGCATAAGGTACATATGAAACATGAGTGAATTTTATGTTTACAAATCATCACCAAGATATCTCATTATATATGCAAATGTTCAAAATCCATAAAAATTCCAAACGCTTCTTATCCTAAGCATTTTGGGTAAGGGATACACGAACTGTATACAGTATATCAAGACCGGCTGGAAACTAAAAATTGCAGGATCTTCTTAAGAACTTTTGAAGTCAGTATTCAAAAGGGGAAAATGGTGACCAAGTAAAACATCTGTATATAGAATTCAAGAGTTCTATTACAGTTGTCTAAATGTGACTACACAATCAAGTATTCAGGTGAACGCATGACCCATGGCCAATGTCCTGGTAGTTTAGGTAGAATCTCTTTCTAGAGCTATCTTTGCTTGGGATCACCATATGTCACTTAAAGAAAGTTAAAATGTCATAAATTCGCTCCTTTCAAATTAAAAAAAAAACTCTGATGTGTTCATTTAGGTTATCTTTGAGAGATCATCTAGAATCCTTGTAAACAAAATAATTTTTCTATGGGTCAAAACAACAGTTTTCTGCTGCAAAGAAAGACAAATGCGAGTCTTTAGTAGGAAAATGGATACACCTGGAAAACATAATGTTAGAAAACATAAGTGGTGCCGGGAGTTTGGCTCAGTGGCTTAAGCACCTGTCTGGCAGGCACAAGGTTGTGAGTTTGATCTCTGGTGCCACAGGAAAAAAAAAAAAGAAAACATAAGTGATACACATAAGTTTAAATATTGCATAACTTCTCTTAGATGAGAAACCCAAGGTATTAATAATTTAAAGAGTAAAATAAAAGATGGATAATCAGAATCAAGGAGATAGATCTTTTGTGAATGGGAAAAGGCCAAGAGATGGAGAGTGGGAATGAAAGGGGAGGGAAAAGGGAAGTAAAAAAGTTAAGACATGTTATGTACTTGTACCAACTCCCCATGATAAATGTAGTACTGCAAGCATGTACAAGTAAAAAAACAAAATCAATAATAATTCCATTACTGTGTGAGAAGAAAAACACAAGAGTTAGCTCCCAATAATTCCATTAAAAGTGGACAAAGAACTAGGAAAAGGAAGGTAGTAAAAAAGAGAAGTTATTCCAATGTAACAAATTTTCTCTGTAGAGTTTTTATCACTGAATCATTAACCCAAAACACAGCCAAAATCCCAACAGCCCACAGACATCCACTGCAAGTGAAGGCAAGGACCACACTTTCCCAGGTTCCTGAATGCCTAGTTCTAGAGCTGGCTGACACTATCAGTGTCTGAGGTACTGGTGGCATAGTTAGATACCCAAGAACAATTCATGATGGCTTCAGGCTAACTTTGGAGCTCCAGAAATGCCAAATATTAATGATCTGGAAGCTCTCATGACCACTTAGGCTACTGCCCTGCCTACTATATTATGAGACACTGAAGAGAAAAGCAGAAAGATTTGAGGAAAATCCTTACCTGTAGTTGCTGGTCTAATTCTGGAAAGACCAAAGGAATGGAGTCTTCAGGAGGTGTATCATCTAAAATGTGAAAATAAAATGATTGTTCACTAGAGAGACCTTTGTCTCATGAAAGTCACCCTGCTGGACCAATCTTGCTCCCACATAGTGAAACTACCTGCGCATACAGGTTTTGGTTACTTTCATTACTTCAGTTGGGGATAGTTGGCAAGTAAAAGACAATTTTGTTCATTAGCTGTATACACAGAAGCATGAAGAGCTTAGCTAGGCTGACCAGAATTTTACAAAAAAAAAAAATTGGAACCCTCAAATGTCCAGTCCAGTAGCCCTCCAATTAAGAAAGGCTACTTGTCTTTCAACACAGCCCACATCAGCCAAAACCAAAAAATATAATCTGCAGGAAAGTACTTTAACAAGGTGCTAATGAGGTGGCCAGAACAACCTCTATAGCCCAAAAGAACATATTAGTGGAAAATAGAAACATTAGTTCTGCTCTGAATGACTACAAGTGTCACAAGCTTTGATGATTTCATCCTCTGCTCTCACCAAAAACTGCCACTAACAGGCAGTTCACCAGGAACCCTTTCTGCGTTACAGTGGGGAACAGGCAGCAATCCACATCTCCAAGGAACAGATTGGCAACATGGCTCTGGTGCTCAGAACAGCCCTAGTGACCTGAGAGCCTCCATCTCTCTAGGCCAACTCAGGCTCTGAAGGGCCTTTCGTTTCCGATCTCTACCACGATGCATGACTCTGAGAATACAACAAAGAACACACACAAAGAATAAGCTTAAAACCAAAGCCATTTTTAAATTATAATAAAGCAAGGAAAGGTAATGGTTTCTGTACTCTCACAAGCATAATCATATTTATACTTAGCAACTGCTTGGGGTTCTTTTGAACTAAGAAAGTGACGCATGCCACATCCAATGAAGTAACAAAGACAGTCATGCTTTCATGTCCTTGGGAAAGTGGTTCCAGGATCTCTCAAGGTCCCAAAGTGCAACAATGCTGGGGTCCCATATGTAAATTAGAGAAATATTTGCGTATAACTTGAGTACATCCCTCCATACACTTAAAATCATATCTGGATTACTCCTAATACCTAACACAATGTAACTGCTAGGGAGGTACTTGTTGGATTGTATTGTTTAATACGTAATGACAAGAAAAATATTGTGTACATTTTCAGTTCAGGCCCAAGGTTTTTTTCATGTGTTTTCAACCCTCGATTAATTGAATTCACAGATGCAGATTTTGCAAATACAGAGAGGCAGTCATATTCTGTCCTACTCACTAATAGGACCAAATAAAATGGAGTACGCAGGCACTCCTAGGTTCTTAGAGTTTATATTTCTTTGAAAACAGGAAGATATCAACAGAAAGATCATTTAAGCAAAGAGAGTTGACCTCTGTCACACACCTTAAGGGTCTTGTTATTTAATAGCATTTGGTATATTTTAGTCAAAGTAGTTTAATAATACTCCAATTTAAAAGTGGTTTAACCACTGTTGTTATGTTTTGTTTTGTTTTTGGTACCGGGGATCAAATTCACAACTTGCGCCTACCGGGCAGGCGCTTAGGTCACTGAGCTAAATTCCCAGCTAACCACTGTTGTTTTACTATTGTTTTGAAGTCCTGTATTGCTTCCATTGTTTTGTTTTTATTGGTTTTATTCTGTACTATTTTGTTTGATTTTATTATGCCTGATGGTATGGGCAGTTGTTTTGAAGCTAACAAGAGGCATCATGGTAACCATTATTGATTTCTTTTTATCTTTTTTTTAAGTCATGTTATCACATTCATTGTTTTGTTTTGATTGACTCTGTTCTGTTTTATTTCATTTGATTTTATTCTCTTCAAACTAAAAATAAATAAATAAATAGAAGTGGTTTAAAACAAGGACAAGTGTCCCCAAATTTGAACCCATTTTGTACTGGTGTCCACACCAGTCAATGGATGCCCGTTGATTCCTGATGCTACTCAACATTCATTTCACAGGAGGCTCAATCCCCAGGACCTTTAAATGTGCTCTTCCTCCTCAAATCAGAAGTGAAAAATTCTAGTCAGTCACAGGGGTCTTTTAAATTCACTCCATTCTTTGCAAAGAACTGGACAAAAGTAGAAATATTCACTTGTGGCTTCTGACCCATTGTAAGGATAGACTTCATTATAAAATTTATGGTTTGTAAAATTGGGTTTTGGTCTCAGGTACATTTGATTTACTTCAGTACAATTTCAAAAATCAATTTCAAATCATGATGCATACATCATGATTATTGTAGCTCCTTGGGTCCAAGGCCAGAAAGATTTGGCACAGGTAAATGGAAATGTATTATATGTTGGCATCCCAGCCGTAATAATCATAGGCAGGCAGGCACTTCCTGGAAGGAGAGACTACTCCATTAAGTACAAGCATAGACAGGGCATTCCAGAATTCTAGAAGGTACCCAGGGATGGCACTTCGAGCTTCCTGAGATTTAATCCACCTTGTCCTCTGTGAAGTCACACTCCTTCCTGCTTCACTAGAAAAAGGGGGCAGGGATTGATGCATTTGATTTACTATGGAAGTGTAAGTAACAAATATCTGGTACGATCCAGAATTAATGAGGCTCAGGACGGAAATCTATTCATTATTTATAGTCACACTATGCCAAGGGACGTCATATGTGACCACAATGATTACACTGTAGGCAAATGAAAATTTAAGATTGGATCTCTTGAATGGCAATAAAAATCTAATTGACATGAAAATAAACACATAGTAGATGTTTTAAAGATAAGCAAGCTGAGAGTAAGACTTTTGTTAAAGAACAGATCCAGCTGGATTAACCCAAGCAGGAAATGGCAGTGGAAACGAGAAAAGCAAAAGCAGATATAAAGCGACTACCAAGTCTGGAACCAGCCCTGCATTTCACTGCTCAGTGCCATCTGGTTTAGCTGGCATCGCTGCCTGCCAGAAATTTCAGGGCTTGCGAAGCTGCTTACAAAGCTGCACCAAGTTGATGTGTGGGGTGTTTACTTTCAAACAGTGGCTGCCTTCTTTGACTGGCTTTAAAAATAGGTAAATAGTCTAAAAGCAGAACGATGAATCACAGGATTGGGCCAAAAGGAAAGAAGGAAAATGACTCAGGCAGACTAGTAGCACAGCTGTCCCACAAACATTTGGCCAAATTGTTGTAAAACATTTTGACAGTGATATTGGATCAGAGTTCCTGAGAGCAGTTAAGTTTGTTTTGACAATTCCAGAAACACAGAGTAGGCTGTGCAGTAGCCACACCAAGAGCACCCCTCCATGGTATATTTAGCTTTTCTTAAAAAAAGAGAAAGAGGGAGCAGTTGCTAGATGTGTTTATAATAGGACAAGATCACAGTGCAAGTATATGGTTTATTAACATTGATCTCCCAAATACTCACTGCGTTCCCACTGCAAACCAGGGACTGAGACTATGCTAAATTGGCAAGCGTTTTACCATAGTGTTAATGGATTAAGGAAGTAATTTGAAAACTTCTTTTCCAAAATGATCCTATGAGCTTAATGGGGCAAGCAAAATGTATCCTAAGAAATTTCTTAAAAGATAAAATATAAAGAAAAGAATTACAGAGGATTTCTTTTCAATAAGCAGATGTTCACCGTCTTTTTGGTGAATGCAATGTGACTAAGCCAATGGTCCTTAAGATAGAACTTCCCTGTTGGTGTCCCAGCCATTAAGACATACCATAGTACATTTTATGAAGGGATGGTCTCACCATCTATCAAACAGCTGTTGGGTTGCTTTCGTGGTTGTTCTGTTTTCAGATTCCCTTAAGCTGTCTTCTCTGTGTTTCTCCATGAATACATGGGACACACTGACTCTGTAATTCAAATCCTCACTATTTTCTAGCAGTCAGCTACGCAATCTGTTACTGGAGAAAGCTGAACCTTAAAGGAGCTAA
>RJWM01036322.1:0-18233 GCA_004363535.1 Dasyprocta punctata | reverse complement strand
TGAATGAAGTCAAAACACTTAACATTCTAAGACCACAATTTCTTCATCTGTCAAGGAAAAGAGTGGGACTAAATTATCTCCAGCTCTAAAATTCTTTAATTTGCATGTAAAATGCGATTTTAGTTTCGCATGGAGTTACAACTTTGAGTGAATTTCTGGTGTTAGCTAGTCAGTTTGGAATTTGTATTTATTGTCTGGTAATTAGCATGAAGCATCATACTTTTTCCATTTGTCGTATTAACAAGGCATAAACATTCTAGAGCAAATGTGTGACATTTAAAATAATAGGCTTAGTATGACCCGAGAGGCCTTTCCATGCCCTGTTCCAGCACCATGATGATCTATGTATAAATGATGGTATTGGATCTCTTCTTAATTCACAATATTTCAAAAAGCTAAAGCAATGTCCTTATCAGTGATAATGCAAATGCCATTTAGTGTGTCTAAATGGAGTGTCAGCTCACTTAATGTGACACTGCATGCCCAATCTTAAAGTTGACTTGGTGTAATGAGGCAGTTCTGAATGCAAACCCAGTAAATTTCTAGTGCTTCATACTGATCTGATTAGGCTTTTTAAAAGCTTAAGTTAAATGAATAACTTACATCTAAATGTCACCATTTTATGTATTAAGACTTTCATGTAAGTAAATCACTTTTTTTGGTGGGGGGAGAAATTACTTATTCATTAAAAAAGCATAGTCTTCATTCCTTAAATTTTAAAGCGAATAAGTGTTCAGGCCATGAACAATCTTGGACACTAAAAAGTACTGTTGACAATGTACACTGGTGATCCTATCTGGAATTTCCATTGTAGGAGGAGTGCTCATCATAAGATATATTTTTCCAGAGTCATCACAACTACTTAACAATTTTCCCCAGAGATTTTTTTCAATTTGAATTTTCTCCATCAAGAATCTTTTACAAAACACATTGAACAAATATAACTCTGCAACTCTGACTTCCAGCTGTCATCAAAGGTCTCCAAAGAATATACTTTGATTATAAAATGAGATTGACAGGAATTTGAGAAAAAAGGAGACTCCAAAAAGTCACAGAACTGTTAGGCCCCTTTGTTCACACAAATTCCCTAGTATGAAGCCATAGAGGAATGTTAATATCGAAAGGTTATTTCTTTGAGAAAGGAGAAATCTAATTCCTACCTAGAACCAAATGGCGTGACTTTCACTTATGCATATAGATGCTCTGAATTAAAATTTTATATTGCCTAAATCTATATGATATAGCAATCACAACTTAGTTATCTTCTTTAACTTCACAAAATATTTTGACATACACTTTTCTGGCATCAAAACTATCTTATGAGAGAGGACAAATTACTATCCCCAAGTAGCAGATAAGGTCATTGAGTCACAGTAACTGATATGCCAGAAATGATGTAGCTCACTGACATTTTATTTAGGATTAGAATTTATCCTGCAGATTCTTTACAGTGACATATCCTAGAGCCTACAGGGTCACTTTCAGGGAAGAAGGAATAAAAGGAAGACTCTTGCCCAAAGAAAAGTGAACAACTGTCTCTTTCACCTTTTCCTCATTCCTTTCCCTCCAATATTCATGTCAAAGCGAAGTGAGTTGGCCTTGTTGGCCAGTGGTACACACATCTGTGGCTTACTTATCTACTTTTTTATGTAATCTGTGTAAATTCATTTGAATATGTTGACCTGCTCCTTTATTGAAATTCTCTTATCCTTTTCTTCCCATTTTCTTCTAGTCTGTTGTCCCTCATCAGACTTACTTGGACTGCAGTAGGATATCCCACAGTGATTCTGCCTACAGTGGATCACCTACAGGGATTCCACAACCTTGTGATCCAAAACCCATCTTCCAAACAGCTCCCAGAATGATGTACATGAAACCACCCATCTGGCTATGTGAATTTCCTGATTAAATCTTGTTGAATGGTTTCCCGATCCTTGGTAGTGGCTGTTAGTTCCCTCAGCTCCCTCTTATTTGTAACAACTATTTCATAACAGCTCATCCACTTTCTCTAAACAAAACCCATAGGAAACACAGTTACACATGTAACTTGAAAATAAAATCTATATAAAGTAAAGTGAAATAAAGAGAAAATAATGAAGTATAAAATAGCATGTGTTTATTTAAATTTCTGGGCATGACGCCTCTCATAGACACAGTGGTCAGACGCTTGCAGCTATGTGTAGAATCACAGTGATAGTGACAGCTACAGGTGGAGATGGATCTGGGAATTTGCATTCACTATTCAAATCCATGAGCAGTGTTTGTCAGTGACTAAATTTTCTAAAATGGGAAAATTAAGGGATATACTCTGTAACACTTTTTCTGTGCTTCTATGTAAACATGAGTCACTGGAAAATCTCCTTAAATTGCAGATTCTGGGGTGGAGGTTGAGTGATTGTGCTTCTATCCAGTTCTCAGCCAATGCTTATGCTGCTGACTAACAAATTATAGGTTGAATAGCAAGAGCCTGGACCAGTGGACTTCCTTTGTATCAGAGGCTAATGACATCTAGTGCACTCTAGTAAGGTCTTGAAATCCTTGCAAGGCTTGGTGACATCTATCTTCTAGCACAGAGGTATCTGCATGTTGGAGGAACTGCTCTTCTGGAACACAACCAGAGAGCAACTTTAGGCTCTGAATCAAAGGTCAGGAAGCTATGGAGTAAAAGACTACCCCTTTTTTGAGGAGCCCTCTGCTGAAGTTGAAGTCCTCTGCACCATCGTGTAATACTTTTCAAAAGGCACAATATTTTCAGGGGTTACAATATAACAAGGGATATCCTACTAAACAAATTGAGCATTTGATCTCGTCTCGTGTATGTCTTCAGGTGCCTGAAGCAGATACATGAGAGGTAATGATGGAGTCCTTCAATAAGGAAGTGCTGAGTGTGAGTCTGTTTTGCAGGGGACCCAGAATCACTGGTGCAGAAGGAGTGGAGTGAGTGCAAGTCTGGCCAGCACCTCTGGAGTATGATGGCTTTGTAAGAATTGGGAGATGGCAATCAGGAGGAGTCTTGTGAGAGTAGCTGCAGATTTATGAATACAAAATAGAGATGTCAGACTCTCCTATGACTTGTGCCGGGAAAGAGGCAAATGCACATGGAACTAATACTTATTAGTGTATCCTTTGTTAAGCCCTAGAAATATCTTGGCAACACTTGGCAATACCTTGGCTTGCCTCTTGGGAATAGACAAGCATGATGAAGCAATGAAATTTTACATGAATTCCAACGTGGCTTCATTTGTATTCACAGGTTGAGGTCTGGGGACATTGTAGCATTATTGTTATTTACTGCCAATCATCACCAAGTACCTTCTTCACAGTTATTCCATACATGCCATACCTGTGATTGCTTTAATGTATGCTTTAAACTCATCTTCACCATCCAGGAGTGGTGACATATGCCTGTAATCCCAGCACTCCGAGAGGCAGAAGCAGGAGGATCGCTGTGAGTTCAAGGCCAGCTTAGACTCCATAGTGAGCTCAAGGCCAGCCTGCACTACATAACAAGACCCTGTCTCAAAAACAAAACAAAACAAATGAAAACAAAACAAAATAAAACAAAGCAACTCATCTTCATCACCGGAGTTTGATACCTCCTATGTCAGGTCTGTATAACTACTACCAAAATTTTCTTCCTGTTCTTTATAAAATGTTCACCTAGAACATAATTTGTAGTATGGAAAGTTCATCTTTTTTTTGACACTTTTTGCATAGCCAGTTATTTACCTCTCATGTTCTATAGTCCCTTCCAAAGTCATAATCTCCATTACACATTCAAATACACACACACATACACACACACACACACACGAACATACGCACACACGCACACACACAAACCCACTTTTTATGTCTCTAAGACTTAGATTTCTTTCTTAAATTGATAAATAATAATTCTGTATATGTATGAGATACACTATGATCTTTTGAAATATGTATACATCGTGGAATGAGTAAATCAAGTTAATTAACATATCCATCACCTCACCCAATTATAACAAATCTTCAACTTCTGGGACAATTTTTTTAAAGTCAAAGAGATACATTCTGAATGATACTGTTTCATCCTTTCCTAGTGAGTGAGCAGGTGTGGAGATTGGTATGTGTCATTTTAGGCCAATTGTTCTTAAACCTTGACTGAATACCCTGGGAACATAGATTCCTTTCATTTAGCTTTCATTCAGCTGTCCCATCCTTGGAAATAAGCTACTTGATGTCCACGCTGACATAGCACTGTTTGTCCTGCTGCTGGAATGGAAAGGTTCTGTGGCTTTATTGGGAGGTCTGAGTCTACCCTGCCTGGGGGAAGCTTGCATATAGTTAAGACATTATAGAGTTTTCGCTATTTCTTATCCATGCCAAAGATAAAAATTACCAAAGAATTAGCAGTGTTTTTGTACTTAAAAAGAACCACTTCCATTCAGTGCTAATTTATTCCACTCACTCAAGGACTATGCTTCACCTTCTGTTGAAAGGCTTGAGGCATGAAAATATTATGATCAAAATTTTCATTATGGAAGAAATAAGTATGGATATGGAGAATAGATTCATGTGGGATAAATCTGAAAGTGGAGAGCCTGTTAGGAAAGAATTGTCATATTAGGAAAGAAATGATGAAAGTTTACATAAAGTTAGCAGTTTTAGTTGTAGATAGCAGTCTAGCTATCGTAAGGAGGATGTGGTAACAAGATATGAAGGGTAATGGAGAGGAAAAAATCTAGAGTGACTCTTGGCTTGGGACACTGGGTAATGTGATGCCATCAACCTAAACAGGAAATACGGTTTTCAGGGGAAGATCGTGATTCTGTTTTGAATGTGTTGCTTTTAGAGATCTATTGACTGCCTAATGTATATCCAGGTGGGGATCAGGGGCCTTGGATTTGGAGTCTGTGAACACATTAGTGGTACTGGAGGTCCAGTGAGCTGAATGACAAGGAAAGGAAACTAAAAAGAAACCTTGGAAACATCATAGGATGCACAGAGGAAGTTGGTCCAGCTACCCCATGAAGATGTATGATTGGTATTAACTCTGGCATGTTACTAACTCTGTAAAATACACTTTGATTTAGTTATGTTAGAGATATTTAATTTCACAGAATATACCTTAATTTATATAGTAATGACTATTGTTCAAGGATTAGAGCCTCCTACATGATTCATGGCATGTACATGACAGTGGAATCATACATGAGAAAACTAGAATGCTGTTACTCACCTGGTTATAGAAAAGACAAAGTAACTTTAAATGTTGGACAAAATTTTACACAGTTGCACATAATGATGTATAGAGTTACTGGTCAGTTATATTAGCTCTGATAGCATCATAATGACCAACAGCATCTTTTTTCTAGCTGGGAGTAATTATCAGTAACCAGGAAGCGTGCAATAGAGTGTAGACTTGAATGACAAAATTCAAATTTTGGAATCTCTCAGCATAAGTGGCAATTAGATTCACCATCAGGCTTCATATGTTTTATTTAATATGATTTTATGGATTAGGATGGAGTTGTCTCCTTAGATGAATAGTATGGAATTTTATGTGAGTGGCATAACTATTCCTTGAAGGAACATGCTGAACAGGTCATTAGCGAGGATGGGGAAAGAAGGAGCAGTGTGTAAATGAGCTGCAGTGGAGTTGTCATTTAGAAGTGAAACTGACTGAATCTTCAACATAAAACAAATAGATTCAAATAATGCACCTCGTTGCAGTGTTTATCTACTCAGAACATTCATTTCAGAGATTTGCTAAGACTTTATGGAAGAGGATAACATTTTCCATTTCCAGGAATATATTTGATACCAGTATAGTCTCCTGAATTTTTCTTAATGTCTTTTTGGAAAAAGTTCAAGATAACAGAATTTGTCACATTGTAACTGCTCAGAGAATTGATGTGTATAACTTCCATTAACATTTTGGGGGATAATCTGAGTGAGGCTCCTATGCAGGGCTATAATTGTGTATTTTACCTGTCATCTTCCTCTCTCACTTGTGTATTGTTTCATTTTTCCAGAAAAGGGCATTCAAGCAGCACAATACATCAACACACACTACATCTAGTTTGAAATATTTATTCCTGAATAGCAAGTGAGGGGGTGCTCTACTGATGTTATTGGAAATTACTTTCTTTTATGATTTTTCCCAGTTAATTTGACTTCATTTTGATCTCCGGTATAGGTGAAATGCAATGAGTTTTTCACATGAAGATATTAAAAGTACTGCCAAATTCCTTAAATTATCTATTGCTGATTTTGTTCTCATGAAGGGAAAATTGAGTTGGCCGGGAGGGAGAGAATTCACACTGAAGTTTCTCTGTTTGTGTTCTATAAGTTAGGAAATCCATAAACTGTAATCACTTTTATCGCACTCTATAATCTCCTTCTTTAATTTTCATTCTCAGCAGTGGTCTCCATTTCATAGTTCCAAAATGGTTTTATTCTCATTAAAAAAAATTCCAGTGGTTACTGGTGTATATGAGCAGTTCTCTTGAGGGTTCATTAAAATAATAACTCTAAGGGAAATATCAGAGCTTTGAGATATATGGCTATGCTAAAGTAAACTTGTGAATTAAGACTAGTTTACCTTGTTCTTACTTACGTTATATAGTATACATCTCCCACCTTCTCCCTGTGGGCATCTTAATTCCACAATTACAGGAGAGGATTTTATATAACTCCATTTCTTCTTGGCAATCCATTTCTTTTGCATTAATCAAGTAAATGCCTTGTTAGGTAAATGTGCTAGGTATTTTACTTTGAAGGGTAGCCCAAAACATGAAAGCTCAAAATCAAAAAGCAAATAGTTTCTGGGATTGAGTGAATTTATGGAAAATGCCTGATATTGAAATTAAGTTTATGGCTCACCTTTCCTAAAGTTATGTCATCTTTCTTAAAGGCTGTTCATTAGATCAGAGATACTTTTAAGCATTAGTTTTATGGAATACCTTCTTTGAATTGGTCATAGAGTTTATGCATTGCAAAAATTTCTCCCTCAGAATACAGTGAGCATATAATATAGGTGGGAAGTGAAATATGAATGTGAAGTTGTTAGTGAATAACTTTCTTTATATAAGATAATGAAAGGGCTGGGGATATAGCTCCTGTCTGGCAAGTGTAAGGTTCTGAGTTTGATTCTTGGTATCAAAAAAAAAAGATAATAAGATGCTAACTATATTTAATGTACCTTTAATAAACATTTGCTGTGTATCAAACACTGTGATAGTATCTATGGAAAATTTGAAGGAGAATAAATCAGTGCCCTCTATCCACTGGAGAAGATTATCATCTATCTATCTATTTATCTATCTATATCTATCTATATCTATCTATCATCTATCTATCTATCTATCAACTATCTATCCCTTCTCAAGATCTCTGTTATAGTTTGGATCTGAAATGTACTGCAAGGATTCATATGTTGAAGGTTCGGTCCTCAGTTTGATGCTGTTGGAAGTTTGTGCTACATTTTAAGAAGTAGGGTCTAGTTGGAAGCTTTTGATCATGGAGGTGTACCCTTGAAAAGGATTGTTCTCTCTTTTTCCTTCCTGGATGCCATGAGGTAAACAGATTACTCTAGCATATGCTCCCTGTCATAAGGTACTGCTTTACCATGTCCCTGAAGCAATAAGGCCAAACAACCATATACTGAAACCTCTGAAACTGTGAGTAAAAAATAAACCTTTCCTTCTTATAAGTTGTTTGATTATCTCAAATATTTTATTATGCTGATAGAAATGTAATACAACCTCCATTCATAGAGTGTATATTCTACATATAGTAAACATATTCTCAACTTTTCTCTTTTTTACAGTCTAAATTTTCCTTTTTTATAAATTGTTCAAAGCTGGACTTATGTCCCACAAGCTGTGTGGAAGCTAAATGATTTTAGCCTATCTTATTAAGGCTTGTTGAGATGTACAGGAGGTGAGGGATAGGTGGAAAGAAATGTTGTTTGTGTAAGGAACTGATCATTCTAAATCTTTCAATTGAAATTATGGACTCCCAATAATTACATACTAGGTGTCAGCCATATAGCCCTACAGTTTAGAGACTAGAGCAGTACAGAATTGCTAATCTTAGTTCAGACACTTATTTCATCTACCCAAGAAAGTCATACTGTTCCAAGAGTGGGGTTAGCACAGTGAATAAGGGAAGTTCCTATTACCCCCATGGAGCTTATAGTGTATGACAAATACCAATGAGAAAAATCAATCAACTAATATTATAATTCATATACTGCTGAGCAAAATGAAAATAAAAAGCAAGATGGTGGTAAAGAGTGGTTGGTGGGTTCTATTTTGGACATTACATGTGGATATAGGACAGAAATGTGTTAGACTACCATTAGTTGAAGTAGTCAGGAAGGGACACTGAATGACGTTGAAGAACTAGCAAGCAGAATTAAGAGCTTTCCAGGTAAAGGCCAGGGACAGAAATAAGCAAGGGTTTGGGAATGAGGAAAACAGGATAAGACAGAGAAAGAGGAAGAGCTGCCCTGTTTGTTCTAGAAAGTAACAAAAAATAAAGTTGTGTGTTGGGGGGTGTCACATCAAAATATGCTTTCAGAGATTGAACCTTCCTTTTGAACATGGTGACGTTCAAATAAATAAATAGTTTTAAAGACACTTAAAATGGTGGCCAAAAAGTCACTACTATTAGAATGGGAAGTGCAAAATTGTGTGATTATTAATTCAGTAGGGAGATATGTACAGAATAGATTGAACCAAAGTGACACAAAATAAGAAAAAGGAGCCAGAAAGTAGCTGTGACAACCCAGAAACTTAAATTGTGGCACTTTTACTTGCTTCCCTTATTTATTCACTCATTCAACAGATCTGTTGAGCATCTATAAAGTGCTAGGTTGTGGGTAAAAGCATTAGAGATAGAAGGGTGAGCCAATCAGATACGGTTCTCTATCTTCAAAGAGATCAATCTAGTTGGGAAACAAGAATTGATCAAGTAATTTTACAACCAAATTTCAAACTATGGTAAGTGCCTTCAAGGAATAAGAAACAAGATGCTATGTGGGCATTTAATTTAGGGGCTTTATCTAATGCAGTGGTATGTAAGGTTTCCTTGACAGACACTGGAGCTAAAATTTGAGGCTAAATGTTGATTAGAAAATGGGGTGAGGAAGCCTAGGAGAAGAAAGAGGCCACTTCAAACAAAAGAACTAACATGGACACATTCACATAGCTGGAGGAAATGTGGTTTGTTCAGAGATGTGTAAGGTGTTGAGTGTACCTGGAGCACAGAGGAAAATTTGGTAAAGGGTATTGGATTAGGGATTGGAGTTGCAAACTTGGACTGTGCTATATCCTGAGAGCCTTGTAGTTTATAGCTGAGAGATTAGACATCACTCCAAAAGCAATGGAAACCACTAAAAGATGTCAAGCAAGGAGAAGGGAGTATAGGGAGAAAATGAGACATGATCAAATGTGTGTCTTGAAATTAATCACTCTGGCTTCAGTAAATAGAGACAAAAATGGATGTAAGGAGCTTCTTGTAGGATTAGGCTGCTGATGTCAAAGATGGAGAGAAGTGCATGAATCTAAGACAGTGATGGTAAACCTTTTAGAGGTTTCAATGATGCAAACATTCTGCTGTGGCATATGTACTAGAAGTTCATCACCACTGGTCTAAGAGAAAGAGGTGCATGCAACAGGACTTGGCTATATAGAATGTCAGAGACGTGCAGGGTTGAGATGATTCCTGAATTTCTGGCTTGTGCAAATGAATGCTTTTGTATTACAATCCTGCAAAGTGTGTTTCATTATCGTATTTTACTATAATGTGAAGGTCTAAGTGGCTAAGTACTGTGCCTCATAGAACTCTATTAATAGGTCACAGAGGTAGGACTCAAACTGGCTTATGATTTCAAAAGCTGGGTTCTTTCATCTGTATTATATTTCTGAATTCATTGCAGAAGGAATAAGGACTGTGTTCAGTGTTGGTAGCATAGCAGATTTGGTCTTTAGGTTGTAGAGCTATGAAATCTTCAGCATTGGAAAGGAAGAGAGTCTCTTGGAATAGTTTTTAAGCTTCCTTGGCTGCACCCTGCAATGAGAAATGTATCTTACGCTGGGCGTGGTGGCACACGCCTTTAATCCCAGCACTTGGGAGGCTGAGGTAGGTGGAATGTTGTGAGTTCGAGGCCGGCTTGGGCTACAACACGAGCTCAAGGCCCGCCTGAGCTACATAGTACAACCCTGCCTCAAAAAACTAGGGCTGGGAGTTTGGCTCAGTGGCTTAAGCACCTGTCTAGCAGGCATGAGGCTGTGAGTTCAATCCCCGGTGCTGCAAAAAAAAAAAAAAAAAGACATGTATCTTACATCATGGTGACCACACACACACACACACACACACCCCAAATGGAAACTAAACTTTCATGAAATAATTAGTTTGCTGACATGAGATGCACTGTTATTTTCTGTTCTCTCATATTTTTAAAAAACCTTGATTTTATAATCTATTAAGAAGTTGTTTGAAAAACACTAATCTAATCCCCTTAATTTTTATTTTTGTTTATTTTTAAATTTTATTTTAGAGAGCATAAAACCAAGGGAAATAAAACAATAAAACCCATCAAAACTAAACCAGTGTAAGTTATACAGGACTTTAAAACCTTACGAAACCAACAGTAGTTACCATAATGCCTTTTGTTGTCTTCAAAATAGGTGCAGATACTTTTGGACATAGTAAAAATTGAACATAATAGAATAGAATAGAATAGAATAGAATAGAATAGAATAGAAACAATAAAATCAAAACAATGAGTGCAATAAAGGACTCCAAAACAAGCCACTAGTGAATTCAAAATGGCTACCATAATGTCTTGTTATCTTACAAATAGCTGCTCATGTCATCAGATTTAACATAATCAAACAAAACAGAAGAGAATAAACCCAACTTAACAAAACAATGAAAACGATACCGTTTTCTGGCCGGGACTGCTTCCTGGAGAGGCCTGGATTCGCCCATCCCCACCTCGCCCTGCTACAGTCCGAGAATGGCGCAGACTCACAGAGGGAGGCTTGGGTGTGGCTGTCCCCGCTCCAGCAGCAGTCGGTGCATGGCGCTGGTTTTCAGGTGGAGATCACCTCCTGGTGAGGCCCCTGGTTCTCTTCCCCCACAGTCCGCGAATCTAATCCCCTTAATTTTTAGAAGAGCATTTGAGACCCAGAACTGGGCAGTAATTTCCTAAGGCCTCCGAGCCAACAGGCAAGTAAGTTCCTGACTCTCGGGCAAGATTCCTGTTTCTATTAGATAATTTAGTTTTGTCAGCTTCATAAATAAAATTGATTGATGGATTTGTAAATTTTGCTCCTTAGGAAATATAGCTGTTGATTATTTTCTGCTTATTGGCATTTAGTTTGTTTCTTCCTCTAGAAATCTTGTATTACTCTCAGGTTAAGCCCTCGAGGACCCAATTAAATGCAACATTGAAATATTTTGAAAAGAAAAGGATATGAACAGTCAAGATAATACTGTATAATCTTCTTTGAGATTCTGAAAAAACTAATAAAAAGCTATGGAAAATGGAAAGTAGTTATCAAAGAGACATGCTAAAAATGCACTTATGGAATTACTCAAGAAACCAAGGGACGATTGTGAAGCCAAGGAGAAAAAACAAATTCTTCTGCTAAGCAAAAATGCCAAGTGAGGATAGAAAGCTTTAATAAAATAAGCAAAAATCACAGGTACTGTATTTTGTGAGCAGAGGCTAAACATAAATGGAATTTGTAAGATGAAAAACAGTGTAAGGAGATAATACTGAAAAAATGGTGGAACGTTTGCAAAATGTAATGGAGTTATCAAACTCTTAAAGATTCAATAAAACGAAAATTTGAAGTTTACTCAGCTGAACTGAATTTAGAAGAATATAGTAGAAACATTAATGGAGAAGATAGAAAAAGGGATTTACTTACCACTTTTTACAAGTTCTCTGACCTTGAAAGAAATATGAATTAGGTGTTGCAAATCTTGTCAAAGTTTCTGGATATTTTTCCTATCAGACAAACACAAGTGAAACATAGGAATCACTGAAACAACTAGAAAAGCAAGGATTCCTCCACAGCAAAAGAATCAGAAAGTGGTAGCATGTGTTCAGGGGGAAAAGGGAAAATATTGCCTGTCTCATTTTTTGAGGTATAGCCTCAGAGCTTTAACTGTGTTTAAACCCTATAAATCTTTTTTGAACTGTGAATCCAGTTGTAGTAGGCTCTGGAAACGCAACCTATGAGTAAGACAAATTTAGTCCCTGCTCATAGGAAGTTTGTTAGCCCATTGGAGGTAGAGGCCATTCCAAATGATTTGATGTCATTTATAACAGGAGAGAGACAAGATATACTGGGGAAGAAGAGAAGATTCTGGGTGCAGTGGGCTAGACAACACTTCCTGGAAGGGTGATATCTAAGCTTAGACTTGTGGAGGGAAGGAGTGGTCAGGCAGATTCTTGTTTCAAGGATCATGTCATGCAATGCATTTAACATCTTAATAGAGCATAGGCCTGACACACAATAAGCTCTTGTAAACGGTAGATGGGGATATTTTATTTTTGTCAATGACAGACACTAATCAGGCTGTGCTTTTCTTTTGATTTCTTCTATAAAACAACCACATCACATAATGTTTCCATAAATATGGCTGGGAGAATATAATATTAATATTTAATTGCCTATAACTTTAAAAGATGTACAAAATACTAATTTTTTTCATTGCAGTTCATTTTTCTTACAAAGACTTTAGAGTATATCATATGCTGTGAACTTTCTCTATATCAGGAAAGTATAAAATAGAATCAGAATAATAGATTTTAAAGGAACTGTGGAGGCCTTTTGGCTCAGCCCTTCCCTCTAATGTGTGAGAAAACTGGGTGAGGCATTTGTTTAAAGTAACACTATTATTTGTTAGTGGCAATGTATGAGTAAAAAGCAGGTGTATGAAACTTATTTTCCTTACCCCACATTGACATAACAGATTTTTTCAAAGCTCTCAGTTTTGAGGTAAAATTGTGTTAATATTGTCACTTTGATGTTAATTCCAATGATTCCCTTTGAAGTTTCTGAGAGCTTCCTTTTTTTGTTTTTCTATTATAGTTCCCTCTGAAAGTATGTGTTTATTAACATCACTTGAGTCATTTTACTTTACATTAAGAACAAAGAGAATATGTAATGTTACTAACCATTTAATATCTCTATTACTTGTAGTAGATGAGCATATTTTAAATGTCATTTGCTCTCTGTAAGGATAAGGTCTCATTCAAAGACAGTACACTTGGCAGCAATTTTAAAGGAAGTATTAGCTAAAGACTTACAAAAATGTCCTACAGTTAATAATCTAAATAATGCTTTCCTTGTAATGTGCACATGACCACCCCTGAGGTAATGTTCTTTCGTGGTTATTATTGCTATATTTATGTTCACATGCCCTGTTTAAAGCTATATAATTAGCAAATCCTTTAAAATAAAACTGCTAAAATGTTCTTTTGGGCTATTCTTCCTTTTGCTTACCGTTCTCTCACTTTGCTGTACTTTTTTAGCCTATTGTGCTAATATTGACTCCTTTGCCCACCTGCCAGCTTTCTTATTCTTAGGCATCTCAGAAAATACAGTAATTGGTTGTCTTTCTCTCCACATGGGAGCCATCTAAATCTCTTGGTTCTCTCTAGAAGGATCCACTGAATAAGAATTTTTTCAGCAGTATCCTTTTCCTACCCAGTTCTTCACCTTACCCATTGTGCATTCTGAAAAGCCCACTCTTATCTTATTGCCTAGATACCAGTTGCTTCTGAGCCTGTTTCTCATTGTAATGATCTCACAACTCTGGCTTCAATACTCCTCTATTTTTTTCTGCATGGCTATAATTACAATTGATAATGCGAATTATGGACTTCAAGTGAACTTCAGTGAGTCCTTGACCAATTCGATGATTCCAATATCAGGTGGAAGCAATTTATTTTGTGAAAGCTGATGCCTTGTTTCAGACACTCTCTTCTCAGTATATTTTTATCCTTTAGTTCACTGTTATTTGACATCTACAACTTGTTGATTTTTGGTTGTTGAACTTGCCAGCTGCTTCAGAATTCTATGGTGTGTGCTACCTCTTAAAAATATTGACATAGTTCTGTCTTTTCTGGAGAATAGAGCATCCTTTAGACTTGCAAATGACAGGTGAATTGGTACATAAACTGGTCACTCCACTTTGATCTGTTTTGTTTGCTGTACTTGTTCTAGAAAACAGAAATCTTCTCTCATTATACATGTTTGTTCCTGATTTTGGTTCTTTAAATCATATGACAAATACAGTATATACAAAGATTTCCCTAAATTTGTCTTAAATCAGAAGACAAGTAGTATGAAAATCCGAACTTCTGTCCACTGAAATTATGAAAACAAGTGTCAGCACTCAGAATATGTTTTTTTTTTTACCATTTCAATGCATCACAAATCTTTTTTCCTACAATCTGAGAACCTTGCTACTACAATTATGTATGTATGTGTGTATGTATGTGTGTATTGGTATTGGGAATTGAACCCAGGGTCTTGCACTTGCCAGGAAGGCACTGTACCGCTGAGCTGTATCACCAGTCCCTACAATCTTTTATTATATAAGTTTCTTAGAGTATACATTGCATTTTGTGGTTCCTTTAAAATAAAGTTTTGATGTGGAAAGTTTTTAATAAGTGCAAAATCCCATATCATTTAAGTTCAATAAGTGTCAATTTATTAGTTGAATTAGTTGGATTTTTATCTATACTTTCATATACTTTACCTTGCCCCTTTGAAAATAGTGAGAATGTTAGACACGATAGTTCATCTATAGGTATTTAGAAGTAAAAGGCACAATGTCACTATTATCATGCCTATAAATTTCAACAGTATTTCCTTAATATCATGAATGAACAATTAATATTAAAATAGCACTATTTACAATGTCTCATAACTTGTTTGCAGTTGGCTATTCAACTATAACCCAAACAATGCATTTGGATGATCTTATTTATTTTAATTTCTTAAATTATTAGTCCATGTTTGCTGTACGTGAAGATTACATTCACTGTGGGGAACTTGTACATATACATAACCTATCTTAATTCTTTTTACTTTCTTTTCCACTCCCCTCCCTCCCTCTCTCTCCATTTCTTGGTCTGCTTCCCATAGGCAAAAGATCTATCTCTCTGCTTCTTATTATCTATCCTTTATTTTGCTGTTTAAATTATTTATACTTTGGGTTTCTTGTACAGGAGAAACTATGAGATACTATTTTGCTAAACATTATGACCTCGAGATGCATCCATTTTTCTAAAGACTCAAATTTATTCTGCTTTATGGCAGAGTAGTGCTATATTATGTATAAATACCACATTTTCTTTATTCGTTCTTCTGTTGACAGAAATATAGGCCACTTCTAAAGTCTAGCTATTATGAGTTGTTCTACTATAAATGTGAGTATGCAGGTATCACTGTAATATGATGTCTTTAACTCTTTTAGGAAGATACCTAAGATAAGTACAGCTGGGTCAATGGAATTTCTACTTTTAATTTTTTGAGGAATCTCCATACTGCTTAACATAATAGTTGTACTGTTGTGGTACTATGTTTTATATTCCGACTAAAAATGTGGAAGGATTCTTTGCCCATTCCACAACAGCCTCACCAAATTTGTTACTATTTTTAGTTCTTGGTGATGGCCATTCCTTCTGGAATAAGGTGGAGTCTCAGAGTTGTTTTGATTTGCATTTCTTTAATGGCCAACGATGTTGAACATTTTTTCATGGCATTGGTTGGAAGTAAGAGAGTTAAATTATGTAGTCCCTATATTGATCAATTGGCATTACCCTTTTGAACTGTCTGTTCTTGTTCTAAACACGTTTGGCACAAAGGTTTTGAACACACCAAGAAGCTTAATGGTTTGAAAATTGATTTGTCATAAATAAAAGCTCATCTGAGTTTATGAAATACATGCTGTTATAAATCCATTGTAAAATGTAAAGAAACAGTCATATTGATGTGTATGCATAGTAACAAAAGATGCAGGACTATCAGGGGACATGTCCCACAAAGCAGCATATCTGAAAAAGCAGGGTTTGATATGAAGCTACAGTAAAGTTAGAGATGCTGAGCTTAATTTCAGAAATGTGAATTTTAAGTGCCAACACAGTCAAGTCTAAAATTTTTTATAGGATGCATTCCAGACAAAAGAGCTGATGCCATAGATTGTATAGTTAAGACAATTAGAAATGATGAACTCATAGAAAAGAATGAGCACATCAGTATATAGGTTGCTGGTCATAGAGAGAATAGTATAGGGCTAATGTTTCAGGGCAGACGCAGGAAACAGGAAGAAGTGCGCACTCTCCCTTGGGAAGTGCAGGGAAGAGCATTATCACAACCTGAGAAGCAAAGAGTTTTAAGTGGCAAGGGATGGTCAGTCAGGTCAGGTAGAGAGAAACAATATCCTTCAGGGATCAAGAGGGAGGTTGCCAGCAGTGCTTGAGATGACTCTTGATTTTAACTATATCAAGTCACATATAGAAGAAGAGCTGCAGAAAATGGAGGACAGAAGGAAGCAGAAGGTCAAGAGAGAAAGCACTGATGTTCTATTCTAGGCCTGAGGTTCTAAAGAAGGTAGGTGTGATGGTCTAGAGAAGCCACAGATGGGGAAATGGAACTGTGCTTGGAATCTAAGGATGGGAATGTTTTCTGTTATTCTGATAAACATGGAAAAATTCATTTTATAAAACTAAAATTTTGAATGCAGTCAATGCAAAAAAGGATTAGTCATTTTGAATATTGCAAGGCAGTATTTTGTCAATGTTCATTCTGTATATTACTATTGATAAATGATGCTTATATTCAGTGTACATAAAACTAAGTATTTAATTAGGAAAGCTAGTTTTTCCCTTTGCAAAGCAGAATTTTTCACATTTCCATGTTACTTTCCTCACCACTTCCTCAATCAGATATTATGGAGAGGTAAGTATTTTTATTTTGTTAGTTTCATTGATTTCCTGCTTGCAAAGAAAACATGTTTGTTACAAAAATGTCACTCAATACAGAAAAGTTTAAACAATTATTTATTTTTTAATCTTATAAAATGATATTATTCAGAGATACTATTGTCATAGACTCCATTTGAAATGTTTCTTTGTATAGATATACTTTATTTTAATGAAATCACGCTATAAATGTAGTTTTGCATCTACTTTTTAAGTTTTATTTTATTTTATTTTATTTTAAAGAGAATTAAACCAAATGAAATCAAAACAGAAGTGAGTCAATCAAAACAAAACACGGAACATGGTACATGACTTCAAAACAAGATAAAAGGAAATCAACAATGGCTACCATAATGCCTCTTTATATCTTTAAAATAACTGCCCATACAATTAGGCACAATAAAATCAAACAAAATAGAACAGAATAAAACCAATAAAAACAAAACAATGAAAGCAATACAGGAATTCAAAATAAGATAACAGTAAGACAACAGTGGCTACCATAATGCCTCTTGTTATCTTTAAAGTAGTTGCCTATATCATCAGACATAATACAATAAAAAAATAGAATAAACTCAATCAAGATCCAGCATGATCCAAGAATCGGCGCAACCCTCAGGGGAATGCCTGGGCAGCCTCGCAGGACACAGAGGTATGCAGGCCAGCCCAGATCAGCTCAGGACCCCAGAGCTGCTCACTGGGGACTGACCAACATAGCTGCAGGGACGTGGAGATCTTGCGCTCCCCGCACCAGAGCGGCGAGTGCACGTGAGCTCCATACTTCAGTGGAGCCACTTTTGCATGTGCCATCCCAGAGCTCGCCGACCCCCGCCCAGCCGGGTTGCTCCCAGCACTGTAGGCCTGGGACCTGCCCAGGCTTGCCCTGGCAAAGCGGTTGTCATTCTGAACTTGGAGACAGACCCAGGCTCTGGGTGGCATTACTCTGGGGTACTCTGCCTAGCTCCCCGGGACTGGGAGGCCTTGGCCCCCCACCCAGTTAAGGCAGAGGCTTCACCCACACACCCTGGGAGGCCACCTTCCCTTGCTGCGCACAGGACCCAGCTTGACTGGGTCCTGTGATTCAGTGCGATCCAAGAATCAGCGTGACTCTCAGGGGAATGCCCGGTCAGCCTCGCAGGACACAGGGACACATAGGTTCTAGAAGAAAATGACAAAATGAAAGACCAAGAGGCAGTCTCTGTCCCCCAGCCCACAAAGAACAAACCCAGGAGAC
>RJWM01036321.1:0-17934 GCA_004363535.1 Dasyprocta punctata | reverse complement strand
CTATTGTAATTTCTTGAAAGGTAAAAAAAAAGTTACCCTTTTATGAGCCCCTTCACAGTATATTGTAATTATTTCTTGACAGTTCTTGAAACACTATACAGAATAGTTAGAAGTAATAAAAGGAACGTAGAGTGGAAGAAAGAAGTTAAATAATTATTTGCAGTTGACATGGTCAGCTATATAGACAACCTCAAAAACGTCTTTAAAAGACTCCTAGTATTAATAACTAAATTCAGTAGAACAGCAGAAGACAAAGTCAGCACTCAAAGATCAGTACTGTTTCCATGCACCAATAACAAACACAGCAAGACCGAAATTAGGGAAACTATGACTTTCACAATAGCATCAAGTACATTGAATTATTTACAGATTAATTTAAGAACATGAAAGACCTCTACAATAAAAAGTATAGTACCTTGAACATGGAGATTGAATAGGATATCAGAAAATGAAAAGATGTACCTATTCCTGGATAGGCAGAGCTAGGATAGTGAACTTGGCCATATGTCCAGAACTGTTATTTAGATTGAATGTAATCTGAATCAGAATGCCAGTAGCAGACTTCACATAACTAGGGAAAACAGACCTCAAATTTACGTGGAACTGGAAGACTGAATAGCAACAGCAAGTATGGTAAAAACGGCAAGCCAAGTAAAAACTAGGACAGGGCAGGGAACAACAGAATCATGGACTTCACCTTATACTGTGCAGTTGTATGGTAAACACTGCATGTTAATTGAAAAAAAAACTAATCCTAGATATATGGAACAGGATGAAGAAACAGAAGCAGCAACACACATACTCATGTATTTTAAGTTTGACAAAGAGCCACATCCTTTAATTGGAGGAAACATAGGCTATTTGAGGAATGATGCTGGGAAAACTGTCTATGTGTGTGTCAAAGATTGAACTGAGACATATATTTCTCAACATGCACTAAGTTAAAATCAAATGGAACAAATCAGGTAAAACTGTGAGACACAGGAGTAGCAAAGACTTTCTGAATCATGAATGGAATGAACAAACGGGATCGCATCAAGTTGAGAAAGTCTGCACAGCAAAAGAGACCACAGTGAAGAGACAACGTACAGAATGGGAAATAATTTTTTTGAGCTACTACTTAGATAGAACTAACATCTAGAATATATAAAGAACTCTGAAATGAGACCCTCTGGATGCAAAGATCAATCAAAACAAAATTCATACACCAAACAAAATTTTCTTATAATCTAGTGTGGGTAATGTACCTAAAAGTGTGCCTTGTGTTAATGTGATTTTCTTGTGAGTTCTGTGCATTTTTATGTTAGTCTGACTGTTAATTCAGTATATATGATAATTAACTTTCTAAGGAGTTGTACGGTAAATAAATGAATATAGTGCTGGCAACAGATAAGAGCTTAGAGGAGAACAAGAAAGAAAAGAATTGAGATTTTTTTGTGCACATGCACCGAGTCACCACAATAAATGAAATCACTACACACTGCGCACATGTACTAATAAAAATTGTAACTTCAGAAAATTCTAACAAAACAAAAGAGTCAGAAATTGTTGAGTGATAATCTTTAGAATATGTCCAAATAATATAGTATGTGAATTCTTTTATTTCCAGTTTACCCTGGGTACCCCACATGTGTCTAGTATACATCTAAAATGTGATGATAACTCTTGTAACACAGCTTCAGATTGTGTGTGTGTGTGTGTGTGTTGTACCAGGGATCGAACTGACAACCTTGCACCTGCCAGGCAAGCACTTAAGCCACTGAGCCAAACTCCCAACACTACTTTTTTTGAGACAGGGTCACACTATGTAGCTCAGGCCAGCCTTGCGCTCGTGTTGTAGCCCAAGCCAGCCTCAAGCTCACAATGCTCTGCCTACCTCAGCCTCCCAAATGCTAGAATTAAAGGTGTGTGCTGCCACACCCTGCTTACATAGCTTCAGATTTAGGATTTCAATGGAATGGTGTGATTGGGCCTCAGTAGAGTTTGAACAAGGGCAGTTACAGTTTTTGAAAGGAATGAGAACTTCTTGGATGCTTACTATGTATTATAAAGTTGACTGCATGCTTAGCTTAGGTGTTAGTGTACAGAAAGTTTTAAAAACATGAAGAGAACATGGAAATCACTTAAGAATAGAGCAGCTGGTACCTATACTAAACTGGAATGCTGAGGGAAACAATATAGGAAAAATTCATTTCATATTTTGTTTGTTTTCCTATGAATTTTTGCCATTTTAAAAATGAGTTTTTGGCATCTTTGATTTATCATGAGAAACAATTTTTCTGTTGCTTAAAGTCCATGTGCATGAAGCTTCCTTGAGTGTAACAAGCTGCAGAGTGTAGGATACCAGGTGTCTCACATAGTGACGTGTGTATGTGTGTGTGTGTGTGTGTGTGTGTGTGTGGTTCTGTGAATGATTTTGACTTTGAGCCTCTTGTTGGAAAATGTTTTTCACCTAACAGGGTTTAATGGAACCAGGAAATAAATTTTACCTCTGAAGAATATCTATGAAGGGCATATTTTTATTGAAAAAGACTTAGTTTCTGTGAACATGAATTGTGCTATGTCCCTTGATGAGTAAGAGCCACTTAGCACATTTGTAAAACTAAGTGTTTCTCTGGGGATGACTGACTTGTAGGGTACAAACTCAGGAAAGATGGCCCATCTGTATGTCGTTTACAAACAATAAGCTTGTACCCTCGATGGAAGAAAAGAGGTAAAGTAAATCTCCCCATTTGTCTGTGGATGATCCCTGTATTTGCCATTGCATTTGGATGTTGGGGTCGAGTTATTTCAGGCTTTCGGCATCAAGTGTTCATCCTTTCAGTGGAGATTCCTCAGCAGGGAGAGACCCTGAGAGGAAGGTGCCAGACTCAGCCACATCCATGTCATGATTACATGAGACTTGGTGGGGCCACAGGACCATAACCATAACATATATTTTGGGAATTCTTTGTCTCATTCTTCACAAATCCTGTCGTCTGAATAAAGGGAAATGTATTTACTCATCAATTCTATTGATCATGAAAGTCAAGATTTTTCAAGTTGACTTAATATTAATCACATGTCTAGAAATATAATAGCACAATGCATTCTTTGGACATTGGAAAGAAGTTACTGGTCTGTTGATTTTGGCAAACTCTAAAGGAAAGGAAATGCGTGTGGAGAGCATCAATCAGATGGTTTTCCTTACTTGTGTAACTCTTACTGTGCTCTTCCACACCTCAGTACTCTTTGATTTTTCTCAAGAGTTGGCATTTTATATTCAGTGCTTCTTTTGAGTCAGATATATTTTATGTATTTTAGAGATTTATGTCTACTGGTCTTTACTCACTATGCAAAATCTTTCAATTGTGTGCACAGCAAATGCTTTAGTCTTGTTTTATGTATTTCCCATGGCTTTCATAGACTTCAGTTTCTCCTTTGAATTCTGCTGGCTACTTGTTTCCTCAGAGAAAACTTTTTTGTTATTTCATTATACAGTCTAAAAGTTTCATGTTTATCTTTCCCTTTTCAATACGCAATTTTTGTAGATTATATTAAAAATACAGCATCCATATATCCAAATATATGTCTGCTTCTCGCTGAATAAAAACAAAACATAATAATTTCTTTCAGATATTTTTATCACTAGCTACAGCATGAGTCACTGTTGTATGTACAAGTGGAACCATAGAAGGCTGCCTTTCTTTTCTGAGATCCATTTGTCATTCTCTGTATTAATCATGAACTGTAACAAAGGTGTAACATGTATGTGGTTTATATACAGTACAGATTGCCAGCTGTCTCCTTGCTCATGAAGTGTTGAAAGTTGTTTGTTTTCTGTTATGCTGCACAGTTGTAAATTTTTGAACAGAGCAAAGTAGTGACTTGTATGTGGCACAATATTTTCTTTCAGGTTTCCTTTAAAGGGGTTTGTCTCTATCAGGGTCTCACTTTGAAATCTTGACTGGCCTTGAAGTTACCTCATAGCTGGGGCAGGACTTTGAACTCCTAGTAATCATCAGACTCATGGAAGTCCTAGTACATCAGGCACTCAAGTGCTAGAAATACAAGCCGTTATCATCATACCTGGTTAAAGTTCTGCTTTAGTAATTAGTGCCTATTCACTTTGTGATATCTTCATTTTTAATGTGTTTAATATATATTGCACACATCCTTCCCCTCATTAACTCACTTAGACAGCGGCAGGGTTTCTTTTATCTGAGTGAAGGGTGATCACTTGGCATCTCTAAGCTATAAGTTAATAAGCCACTTGACTCCTATTTCATTGTCCATAGACCTGCTCCAAGAATACTTGTTTTCCATTAGCATTTTAATATCATTCATAAACCTTTGTTTTCTTTTTTTATTGCTATATTTTAGTTGTACATGCTGAGAACATTCATCGTGGAAGTTTATACCTATCCAGTCTCCTTACTTCCATTCAGACCCTCTTCCCCTCTTTGTTTATAAAACTTTCTTTTTTGTCTTCCTATGCCATTTTCCTTCTCCCTTCTTTCTCTTCCCCCAAAACCCCACTGTTTCCCTATTCATTTAAATATTTTTTCAGGCACCTCAGAACACAAAATCTTGAAGGTTCATTTCATCCAGCTATTTGCTTTCTTGGTCCCTCCACAAAAGAATTAAAAGCATTACACCAGAGCGATATATGCACACTCATGTTTTTACAGACACAGTTTGCAATAGATAAATCTTGAAACTAGCCCAGATCTTCATCGACTCTTGAATGAATGAAGATATGGGGTTTTTGTTGTTTGTTTGTTTAGTATGGAGGACTACTCTGCCTAAAGAAGAATAATTTGAGAAACTACTGGCTAAAGAGTTGTACCTTGAGATGACACTTTCAAGAGAAGTGGACACTGTCAAGAGAAGTGATATTTACATAGATGTGTAAATATCACTTGGTGTCTCTGGTATGAAAATTCAAAAGAATAAATAAGAAATGCTGGGTGTGTTTGTACATGCCTGTAATCCCAGCACTTGAAAGGCTGAAGCAGGAGAATTGGTGTGAGTTTGAGCAGCCTGAGCTGCAGAATGAGTTTGAGGCCAGCTCAAACTGTACAAGAAGACCCTTTTCTCAACACACACACACACAGACACACACACTTAAATAAGGAATGAAATGTGTATATTTTATATAATGTCCAATTTTTTTCAAAAAAACAGTTTTCAAAATGCAGCTTATGTGCAATATAAGATAGAATGTCTCAATTATATGAAAAATCAGATTTGGAAAGAGGTGTAATCTATTGTCTGTCACAACCCTTCCTTAGACACTTTTCTGCCTCCTTTTTTTGGAAATTGTGATTTGCAGGCTCCTTCTATGAGCTTCCCTTTAGAAACAGTCCACAGATGCAAATTCTGTGACCCTACCAGGCAAGAAGTGTTTCTGTTTTGATGGGGCTGTAGCAGAGAGAAGTCATCTAGACATAGAGATTTTATTTGAAGGAACAAACAATGCAGCTTCCACAAGAGGAATTAAAGTTCTCAGGGTATGAGTGTGAACCTTCTTCAGGAAATATGTATGTGATGCTTTAGGAAGCAGTGACCTTGGAGGATGTAACTGTGAACTTCACCAAGGAGGAGTGGGCTCTGCTGAATCCATCTCAAAAGAAGCTCTACAGAGATGTGATGAGGGAAACACTGATGAATATAAATGCTATAGGTAAGGACGATATCATATTCTCATATACTCAGTGGAGAGCTTTGGGTCATTGTGATGTGTACAGATTCATTAACTAGAACATGAAAACATTTTGAACAATATCTCAGTCCTGTTAAGGTTATACAGTGAATCTAACTGCTACTTGCTAATTTCCATATAATGATATGGTGACTTTTTGTATTTCTTTGGCTACAATTCAGGAAGGACTTGGGACAACCAGCAAGTAGAAGCAGAATACAGAAATTGTTCAAGAAAGCTGAGGTAAGTGGTGTTCATAAGGTAAAACAGTACTTCTCAAGAGGGTGTGTGATCAGAAATATTATAAGAAATCTTTAGAAATGAGGTCATATTTAAATGTATTTAATATCATCTATTTTACTTATATACATACAGGTTGATGTTGTGTAATCTGATAATTGAATTCAAAGATATTCCATATCAGGAAACTAAGTCAGTAGTGACATGCAACAAAGACACTGACTGTCTCATACATTGGTATAAAAATGTTCTTTCAAGATCAACATCATGAAAATGTATGAAATTGCATTGAGGTATTATATATAGGCATATATGAAAAGAATCTTAACTTTGGCAGTAACTCATATATATATATATGAATATTAAAAATACATTATGTAAACAGTTGCTTACCTGGAATCAATGTTCAAAATGCATACAAATGCTAATGTATTAATAGAGGTTTGAAACATCCTCCAGAGGATTGTGTTCCTTCATGTTTTAAAATTCTTATAAATGCCTTAATGCATTATTGGTAAGAATATAAAACAGAACCATTTTTATATTCAGTATATATGTATCAAAGAGTAAAACTGAAAGTTTGCATTTTATCAAACTTTCAAAACTCCCTATGCATATTCTGAAAGTATTTCAAGGTATGATACCTTAGTTATACATACGTACTTATGCTCAAAGCAGGATCTACATGGGAATTCACAGTAGGTGACTTCTGGAAATAATTCAGAATATGTAAGCTCTGGTAAAATCTAGATGTCAGTCATTGTGCTCTTCAGAAATGAGGAGGTGGCATAGGTTCCATGTTGTTTTGCCTTCTTATCCTCTGAGCACTCTGGTAAGCTGAGCCAGCAGGATGATTGCGTGAAGTTCACCCTGATATCAGATGAATAATCAATGAAAATATCTCTGAAAATAAATTAAAAAGCTAGACATGTATTTCATTTCAGATCCTTCTTTATTTCTCAGCACTAAAGAAATATAAAAGAAAAATAAAAAATAATGCTCTAAGTATTCATGGAAACAAAAATATAACTTCTGGAAAAAAAAAAAAAAAAGAGAGGTTCCAGCTCACAATGTTAAATGCAAGAAATCAGACACTGAAAGTGAATTATCAAGTGTTTCCTGGTATATGAGATTGTAAAACATAAATTATGGAGTAAAATTAAGAAGTGATAGAAGGAGAGAGTGTTGGGGTCAGGCCCCAAAATGATCAATATGTTATACACATATGAATCAATGATGTAAATGAAACTTGATCTCCTTTATTGCAAAACCACACCAATTTAAAATTTCTAATCAACATCGTCCTTTGGGAAATGTGTGTTTTGGAGGCATCCTCCAGGGCTTTCAACCAATTTTTTCTGAAAATTTCTTAGCAGGCATCAAGCCAGAACCTGGGCTGCTAAATTATTGATATGGCTATATTTTTATTGTGATGCATATTTTGTTTCTTTACAGAAATGAAGAGGTAGCAACATGGAATCAGTATACAACTTCCAGTCAACATAAAAGCATGTACCTTTGGACTTCAGAAGTTAATGTGGACATGAATCAATCTGCTTTACGTCCAGCCAGAAGTCTTGTTTGTGGAGAGCCCCTTCTTGGGCACACATCATTAAATGTGCCCATCTTACCTCATCCTGGAGAGAAACCACACGAGTATTTGAGATTTGATGACAAGCTGAGTAAATGTAATGAACATGGAAAACCCTGCAGTGATTTCCAGTCATTTCAGAAGCATACAATGACAGAGAGTGGAGAAAACCCCTATCAACAGGAGCAGTACATGAAGTCCTACTCTGAATTTAGTGAAAGAACCGACTCTGGATTGAAGACAGTTGTTGAACAGGAAAATGCAAAAGCCTCCAGCACCCCCAGTGGTTTTCAAATCCATGAAAGTACTCACCCTGG
Source organism: Dasyprocta punctata (assembly GCA_004363535.1). NCBI lineage: Eukaryota > Metazoa > Chordata > Mammalia > Rodentia > Dasyproctidae > Dasyprocta > Dasyprocta punctata. The sequence goes on along the minus strand of RJWM01036321.1, from coordinate 10,103 downwards.
CAAGAAAACATATGTTAGTGAGCAATGTGAAAAAACCTTCCACACTCAAAGTTGTAAAGTTCTTGAAAGGATTCATGTGGAGGAGAAACATTATGTTTGCAAGCACTGTGGGAAGACATTCACTACTCAGCAGTCTTGTCAAGTACATGAAAGAACTCACACTGGATTGAAACCTTATCAGTGCAAGCATTGTGGAAAAGCATTCACTACAAAGAGATACTCGAAAATTCATGAAAGAATTCACACAGGAGTGAAACCTTATGTGTGCAACCACTGTGGAAAGGCATTCAGTACACATAATGATTGTCAAAGACATAAAAGAATCCACACTGGGGAGAAGCATTATATGTGCAAACAGTGTGGGAAGGCATTCACTACACATGATCATTGTCAAAGACATGAAAGAACTCACACTGGCGAAAAACCTTATATGTGTAAGCAGTGTATGAAGACATTCACTACACATTATGCTTTGCAGCGACATGAAAGAAGTCACACTGGAGTGAAACCTTATGTGTGCGAGCAATGTGGAAAGGCATTCACCACACACAAAGATTGTCAAAGACATGAGAGAACTCACACTGGGGAGAAACTTTATATGTGTACACAATGTGGGAAGACATTCACTACACAGCGGTATTGTCAAGAGCATGAAAGAACTCACACTGGGGAGAAACCTTATGTGTGTAAGCAGTGTGGGCAGACATTCACTACATACCGATCTTGTCAACTGCATGAAAGAAATCACACTGGGGAGAAACCTTATGTGTGCAAGCAATGTGGGAAGACATTTACTACACATTGGTATTGTGAAATGCATGAAAGAACTCACACTGGGGAGAAACCTTATATATGTAAGCAATGTGGGAAGGCATTCACTACAAACCAGTCTTGTCAAGTACATGAAAGAAATCACAGTGGGGTGAAACCTTATGTGTGCAAGCACTGTGGAAAAGCATTCAATACAAAGTCATATTGTAAAGTACATGAAAGAAATCACACTGGGATGAAACCTTATGTGTGCAAGCACTGTGGAAAAGCATTCAATACAAAGTCTCAATGTAAAATGCATGAAAAAGTTCACAATGGGGCAAAACCTTTTATGTGCAAGCACTGTGGAAAATCATTCACTATTGTGAAAGCTTACAAAAGACATGAAAGAAATCACACACGGGAGAAACGTTATATGTGCAAGAAATGTGGAAAGGCATTCATCAAAAATAGTAGTTGTCGAAGGCATGAGAGAACTCATACTAAAGAGAAACCATATGTGTGCATGCACTGTTGGAAGACATTCACTGTGCAGAGTACTTGGCAAAGACATGAAGTAACTCACATAGGGGAGAAACCTTATGTGTGCAAGCAATGTGGGAAAGAATTCGCTACTCACCAGTATTGTCAAGTGCATGAAAGAACTCACACTGGGGAAAAACCTTATATGGAAATGCATTCAATAAACACCAATCTTGTCAAATAAGTGAAGTCACACAGACAAACCATATGCAAATGAGTCATTCAGAAAAAGATTCGCTAGTAATTTCTCATTTTATGTACATAGTTTTCACCCTGATGAAGAACCCTGTGTATATCAATATGGGAAAAGAATTCAGTGAACACATTTTTTATTAACAGCATGAAAGAAGTCACTGGAGATCCTATTTATGTAAGGCTATTCTGAAGAACTTGTGAGAATTCCTCATGTAGGGGATAACTGTGCACATGGAAATAAAGATTCGATGTCAGTGTTTCTTCCTGGGTGTTTCAGAAAATACACTCCCAAATGGAAATCTCTAAGAATGTATTGTTTCTGTTTTTGAGAAGCGCACTTTTGAAAAGCTGAACTAAGTATCTGTAGTCTTTGCTAGCAACAATAATGATATTATATTGTTTTGTGTAAGCCAGTAGTTGAATCTAGCATATAGTATTTTCTAATGAGATTAGATGAATTGAAATGTATTTGTCACTTCCAAATAGGGTTAGTATTTATGCAGGTTTGAATTTCTTTTGTTTTTACTATGGTGAGGGACAGTCCAATAAAAAATTTTTTGTTTGTGTTTTGTTTGTTTGCAGCACCAGGGATTGAACTCACAACCTCGCGCCTGTCAGACAGGCGCTTAAGTCACTGAGCCAAACTCCCAGCCCTGGTTTTTTGAGGCAGGGTCGCACTGTGTAGCTCACGCTGGCATTGCGCTCGCATTGTTGCCCAAGGCAGCCTCGAACTCACAACGCTCCTCATACCTCAGCCTCCTGAGTGCTGGGATTAAAGGCATGAAAAAATAAATTTTATTAATAAGTTTTAAGTGAGTTTTCCTGCTAGCTTTAATTTTAACTTTCTTGGTGTGTACACCTCATATTCTGTGTACAAAAGATAACTTTAGGCGTGGTCCAGAGGCTCTGAACTAATTGCAGCCAGGTGCAGCACCACACTCCAGGGGCAGTTTGAGACTAGCTGCCTGGGTTCCAGAGGTTCTGACCTCCACCCAGCCAGGTGCAAGGACCCCCACAGCACACTCTGGGGTTGTATTCCTAGGTACACAAGAGGATCCGAGCTCTGCCCAGCCCAGTGTCCCAGTGCATCCTGTTAGGGGAGTGCCTGGCCAGCCTCACAGGACACAAAGGTACCAAGCCCAGCCCAGAGCACCCCCTCAGGGAATGATCAGGGGATCCTAGAGAATTTTGAGCTCCACCCATCAAAGCAGAAGACCCCAGTGCCATAATTCAGAGGTGCATCCCAGATTCAGAACTCCGCCCAGCCAGGAGTAAGGCTCTGGCACCATATGCTGGAGGTGCGTTCAGGCTAGCTACTTTGTCCATCGGCTCTGAACTCCCAGCCAGGCACAAGGCTCCAGGGCCAGCCACACTCCAGGGGTATATCCCTTCTAATGGCCTGGGTTCCAGAGGTTCTGAACACCCAGTGAGGTGCAAGCCCCCAGCAACACACTGGTTGTGTGTGTCAGCTAGTGGCCTGGGTACCACAGGGTCTGAACTCCAGCCAGCCAGTATAAGGCCCCGGTGCCACACTAGATATGTGTCCCTGCTACCTGAACAGAGGATCTGAGCTCTGGCTTGTTCAGTGTCTCAGTGCAACCCAGCACAATCCATCAAGGGCAGGGGTAGCCATTAAGCAGAAAAGGTAGAAAACCAACAATGGAAAGATAACGTGAAAGTGATGTCAGTATATATCAGTTATATCCATCAATGAAAATGGTCTCAATTCACCAATAAAAAACAGACTGGCACAGTGGGTTAAGAAACAAAATCCAACGATATGCTGTGCACAAGAAACATTTAACTCAAAAGGAAATTTTATAGCCTTAAAGTCAGAGTGGAAAATAATACTTCATGCAACAGGAACCAAGAAAAAAGAAGGGGTAGCTATTCTGTTTGCAGACAGTGTGAACTTCAAACCCAGAATGATCTAAAGACATAAAGAAGGTCACTACATACTTGTTAGGTGAAAACTTGAAGAGATGGCAATCATAAATATATATGCACTAAATATGGGAGCACCCAAAGAAGACAAATCTTAATAGACATGGAAAATCCAATGAGCAATAATACAGTTAAAATGGAGGACCTTTGTCACAAAGAGACAGATCAACCAAATGAAAAATCACAAGAGAAATAACAGAACTAAATCAAACTTGTGAACCAATAGACCTAGTATATGTGTACTGAGTGTTCCACCCAACAATATCGGAATACACATTCTCAGCTGCACATGGATTATTGTCTAAAATAGATCACATACTATCCCACAGAACATGCTTAAGTAAATGCAAAGGAATTGAAATAATCCCATTCATATTATCTAACCATAGCACAATAAAATTGGAAATTAATGACAAAGAACCCCATGAACATGTGGAAATTAAATAACCTTCACCTAATCAATGGGTCACAGAAGAAACTAATATCTATAATCGAATGAAAATGCAAATACAACTTACCAGAACCTGTGGGACACAATGAAAGCAGTCCTCAAACAGAAATTTACAGGAGTAAACTCCCACATCAGGCAAGTGGGACAAACACAAACAACCTAATGATGCACATCAAACTTGTAGAAAGAAAAGCAAATCAAACCCAAAGAAGGGAGGGAATTATACAGATCAGAGCAGAAATTAATGCAGTTGAAACTAACAAAATAATACATCCCAGGAATACAGTGATAGTTCAGCATATGCAAATCAATAAACATAATATACCATATCAATAGAGACAAAGACAGGAAACATATGATCATCTCAATAGATGCAGGAAAAGCTTTTCATAAAGTCCAACACTCATTCATGATAAAAAACCCAGGAAAAGAAAAGATGGTCTTTACCTCAATCTGATAAAAGCTATCTATGACAAACCAACAGCCAGCCTCATATTAAATGGTCAAAAACTGAAAGCTTTCACTAAAATCAGGAACAAGACAAGGATGTCCACTATCACCACTCCTATTCAATCTAGTGCTGGAAACATTAGCCAGAGCAATTATGCAAGAGAGAAATAAAAGGAGTAAGAGCAGAAAGGGAAGAAGTTAAATTATCATTACTTGCAGATCACATGGTACTCTACAGAGAAGACTCCCAAAACTCAACTGAAACACTTCTAGATGTAATAACCAAATTCATTAATGTAGCTGGATAGTCAACACTCAAAAATCAACAGCGGCGCTGTATACAAACAACAAACTCACTGAGAAATAAGAGAAACCACACCCTTCACAATAGCACCCAAAAAAAAAAAAAAAAGAAATACTTAGGAATCAATCTAACAAAGGAATTTGAAGAACTATACCTTGAAAATTACATTAGTGTGAAAAAGGAAATCAAAGAGAATTTCAGAAAATGGAAAGACATTCCCTGTTCATGCACAGGAAAAACATTGTAAAAATGACCATTCTCCCAAAACTGTTATACAGATTTAATGCAGTCCCAATCAAAATACCATTTGCATACCTCACAGAGCTAGAGAAATCATTCCTAAAATTCATCTCGAACCAGAAGAGACCTAGAATAGCAAAGCAATTCTGGACAACAAAGGCAAGGCAGGAGACATCACAATCCCTTACTTGAATATACTACAAACCTACTGTGATAAAATCAGCATAGTACGGAAACAAAGCCAGACCTGAGGACCAATGGAATAGACTGAAAGATGCAACCACAACTATAAACACACTCAGCCACCTGATCTTTGACAAAGGGGCCAAATATGTTCACTGGAAGAAAGATGGCCTCTTTAATAAGTGGTGGTGGGAAAACTGACTTTCCATATGCTAAAAACTAAAACTAGATCCATGCCTATCACCATGCACTGAACTAAAGTCAAAATGGATCAAACACCTAAATATTAAAACAGAAACACTAAATCTGCTGGAAGATACAGTAGGTTGAAATCTCAATGACATAGGGGTAAGCAGAGAGTTCATGAACAAAAATCAAACTGCATGGGAAATACTTCCCAGAATCAACAACTGGGATCTTGTCTTATTAAAAAGTTTTTGCATGTCAAATCTCCAACAGAGTAAAAAGAAAATCCATGAATTGGGAAAATATCTCGGCCAACTGCCTCTGAGACAAAAGACTCCTATCTAAACCACGTAAAGAGCCAAGCGTGGTGGCACACACCTTTAATCCCAGCACTCAGGAGGCTGAGGTAGGAGGAGCATTGTGAGTTCAAGGCTGGCTTGGGCTACAATGTGAGCACAAGGCCGGCCTGAGCTACATAGTGCGACCCTGCCTCAAAAAACTAGGGCCAGGAGTTTGACTCAATGGCTTAAGCACCTGTCTGGCAGGCCTGAAGTTGTGAGTTTGATCCCTGGTGCTGCAAAGACAAACAAACAAACAAATAAAACACATAAAGAATTAAAAAACATCAGACCCCAAAAATTCAAAAACTCCATCCAAAAATGAGCATCTGAGATAAATACACACTTCTCGGATGAAGAAATACAAATGGCAAATAAATGTTTGAAAAAATGTTCAACATCAATGGTCATTTGAGAAGTGCAAATTAAAAAACGACTGAGATTCCATCTCCAGGAAGAATGGCTGAGATCAAGAAACCCACCAATAACAAATTCTGAAGGGGTTATGGGAAAAAAGGAACTTTTATGCACTGTTGGTAGGAGTGTAGGCTGGTGCAACCACTGTGGAAATCAGTGTGGAGATTCCTCAGGAAGCTAGGACAACAGATTCCATTTGACCCAGTTACCTTGCTTCTGGACATTTTTCCAGAAGAACTGAAAACATCACCACAGTGACAATATGTGCACCTAAGTTTATAGTAGCACAATTTGTAATAGCCAAATCTTGGAAACAACCCAAGTGCCCATCATTTGAGGAATGAATAAAAAAGATGTGGTATTTTTATACAGTGGAGTACTACTCAGCTATAAAGAAAGATTGCATTGAGACTTTTATAAGTAAATAGATGTGACTTCAGACCATATTCATAAGTGAAATAAACTCACATGTAAATACCGTATTCTCTCCCTAGTGTAAGAAACTGAAAAGAGTATATATGATCCAAAATCTACAATAAATGCTGTGTAAGAATAAGGAACTGCTCAAAGAGGCAAAGTATCTGGGATAGGGGAACGAAGGAAGGGAAAAGGAAAAAGATATAAATTTGTATATTTATACGTAAGATAGCAAAAATGACTATACTACTAATTGTATTAGTTCTTGGGAAAGAACAGTTAATACTCATGATTAGATCAATTTTATATGTCTATATCTGGTAATTTGAGCAACCCTTTTGAAGGTAACAATATGCAATATTACAATCATTGTTAAATTCCTATCATCTTGTTTTGTAAACCTATACTGTTACTGTTTTTGGTTTGTTGTTACTGTTTGTCTCTTTTGCTGTTTGTTTTTCTTTTCTGTGTATTTCTCTTAAATAAAAAAAAGGTTACTTTCATTTGTTGATACTTTTGTAAATGTATGCATATTTATAGATGTAAGCATGTACTTTTAAAGGTTCATTTTTTTTACACATAACTTGTGGATCACCAAATATTGTATTTTTCACATCCTAACTAGATATCTGCTTATATCCCAACTTAATTATATAAAGCACATCATTTCACCTATTTGGCTTTCATGTTGACATCAATATCGTAATTTACAGAAAATGTTTTATTACCATCAACATTTTACATTTCATGCTTATATTGTTATAACTTGAATTTGGTGGTTATTTTACCATGATTTATACAGAAAATGATACTGCCGTGTGCTTCTGACTGAGACACATTGGATGCACCCTGTGTAATAAAGGATAACATGAAGTGTAAGTTTATCAGTCAGTGCTTACCAGAGAAGCAGTTTTAATGTGAGATATAGGATTGTACAAGCATGCAGAAGACTGTCTTACCATGTCAGCACACACACTCACATGTGGAAGAGTGCAAATGGCCTGTCTTGAGCACTGGATATGCAAACAATCCAGTTCTGGTCCTGGAGCCCACTATTGTGCCCCCTTGAATCTGTGTCAGAGACCAAAGTGTCTGTGCCAGAAGACTGAATGGTCTGTGCTATAGGCTGAAAAGTCAGTGCTGGAAGCCAGGAGATGGCTTCCATTGCGACAGTGAACACTGGAGCTCCTCCACAAAAACACACGGGAAGCCTTTCTTTGTTGTTGTTGTTGTTGTTGTTGTTTAATATTCTGGCAAAAATCTTTTCCATGGTAGTTCTTCCACATCCATAATTTGCTGGCAAATTTAGTTGACCCTGTAGTACCCAGCTTGACACAATCAGTGAACTGACACTATCCACCCTCTGACAACATCACAACTACATATATTTCTTTAAACAGTTCTCTCTAGACACAAACAAGTTCATAATTATACTTTACATGTTATTACTGTCCTGCCCACAAATGGAAATGTGCTAAATCCCCTACCCAGAATAGGGAAATTTTCTGTGAGTCATCCTTATAACATTTCATAATTTGAACACTATAACAAGGTTAATAAGACATAACACTGTTAAGGCTGTCAACATATGACATTGGAAGGATGTTAGGAAACAATTGTTCAGTCTTTATTTCTGTAGCTGATCATGGTGCCATGACTTGGATTTAGGACTACTTTTAAGACCCATTCTGCATTCTCTGTCTTTGAGAAGCAACTTAGTTGGTCTTGGTCCTTTCCCTCATATGGGGACCCTTTCCTGCTTTCCTGAAATTTGTGAACCATTTGACATTCTGCCTGATTTGGATAGTTATAGTTTCCCATTGACATCAATAACAGCATGGCAATATTAGACGTACTAAGGGACCTGTTTCACTCCAAGTACCTTTTTTCTTTCCTCCATTCTGGAGTAATAGTCTAATTTTCCCTTGACAGTCTGGGTCAGTCACCACTTTTAACACTGTCACTCCCATTTTAGTTTCTTTCCTCAAGTCATGAGACCAAAACAACCAGTGGGAACTCCTCACTTCCAGTTCATGGATATCACTGTGCCTTCTGGTGCAAATCCTCCCACCTCTAGAACTAAGACTTCTTTCTAATCCAGCAGAACATAAGGTCATGAGAACATGGTGCAAATATTTGCTAATAGACCACCATGGGTAACAGTGAGTGGTACCAGTCTCAGTTCCACTCCTTCATTCCTAGACCCATGAATCCTGGCTTTGGGATACACAGTAGTCTATAGTGGTTGCTGACCTAAAGCATAAACACAGCTTTTGAAGATCCTCTCCCAACCCTGAAAATTCTTGTTATGTAGCAAGTGTAGCATCTGTGTCTTTAAATGATCTTTCCAACTTTCAATTAATCCAGCTTCTTCTGGACGGTGAGGAACACAGTAAGACCAATGGATTCCATGAGTGTGAGACCCATCACCTCACTTCTTTGGGCACCAAGTGTACTCCTTAAGGTCAGAGACAGCACTGTGTAGAATTTCATAATTGTGGAAAAGGCATTCTGTGAATCCACAGATGGGAGTTTTATAAGAAGCATGACATGTAGGAAAGGTAAACCTATATCCAGTGAAAGTATCTATTCGAGTAAGGACAAAGCACATCCCTTTCATGATGGAAGTAATTCAATATGATCAGACTGCCACCTGGTTGAAGGCTGATTGCCACAGGGAATGATGCCATATTCTGGAAAAAGCTGCTGGCATATGGTGTCTACAGCAGTGACTGTAACCAGAACAGCCTTGATGAGTGGGAGTCCATGTCACCGAGCATGGATAACCTCCATTCCTGCCACCATGCCCATGCTGTCCATGAGTCCATTGGGCAATGAAAGGTGTCGTTGAAGCAAGAACTTGACTACAATCTACAGAACCAGTAGCTTATTCTGCTGACTGTGAAAGTCTTCTTCACCTGAGATCACATTTTAGTAAGCATTTATATGGTATACAAATATATTTGCATCCCTTGACTATATTGATAGGTCTATCCACATCCTTCATTCCCAGATGTCTTTGTCAGCAATTTCCCACGTAGTTCTTCCACATTTCTGGACACCCAACTTGATCATCAGCTACAGCACATGAATCAGTATGCATTTGCATATCTGGTCATTTTTTCTTAAAGGCAAAATGTAGTGTCAGGTACACTGCTCAAAGTACAGTCCACTGTGAAGATTTCACTTCACCAGTGTCAGACAAATGTCCCGGAAAGTGGTTGTAGTGTTGCAGCATTTGCAGGTGGTATCTGCATAACATGCAGTACCATCCATAAGCAGAGGTTAGGTTTTTACTCTAACATCTGAATTTACAGTAAAAACCATAAGGCCAGAGGTGCGTGTTGGGAAAAGAAGGTAGGTGATGGAGTATGTGTAGGAGCCGTGGGCATCTGAGGAATTTCTTCATTTTACTTACATGTACCCTTTAGATTTGCTCCGCCTGCATCATGTATTCAGTCTCCATTTAATGATAGATTGTTATTTTGTAAAACACAGTCTAGACTTGATGGATCAGAAAATAGTGAGTTGATGGGAAGAGAAATCTCTTCCTCTGGCAAAATAATCTCCTGAGAGTCTAGAGGTGCAACAGTCAAATTGATCTGCACTGAATTGTTTTAAGCAGTTTACAGCAAAGACTATTATTATGTCCCACAGTACTAGAAAGACAGACCATGCTGTCTTT